>JAUJPO010077895.1:0-25208 GCA_032270745.1 Tiaropsis multicirrata
GTATACAATTCACTAAACTAGGTCGAAAATGTATAAGAAATACAACGAAAGTTTGATACAGGATAGGCGAAAAAGTTAACATGTAAGAAGGAGGAGGAGGAGGAGAAAAGCCGTTTTAACAAATATTTCCTACAAATATTTAATAAAAATAAAGACGCTTCAAGCTGTTTGATTTCCTAGCTCTTTTACTTCATATTTAATGCTTTTTAATCAAATCTTAAATGGCCTATTTGTGTCCTCTTTGTCCGCCGCTTATTGCTTCGTTCTTTTTTTTAATGTCAAAATACCATAAAACCTTTTCAATCAAACGTCGTAAACCGCCATAATACAGCTTGATCAAAATAGCAATAAATAGTATTTCTCAATAAGGTATATCTTGTCCCACACTCAGTGTTTTTGTATTTTTGATATTTTACATGATTTGGAAAACTAACAGGGGGATTGAATTTATATGCTTATAAAAATGATTATCGAAAAATGATGAATTGCTGTAATTTGTTGATTATATTTATTTCATAAATTGCCTTTTATGTTTTCACATTTTCCCAACAATTTTTAAAACAAGGTAGTTAAAATGTTCAGAATGGTCAAATCTCAATAAAAGATCTAGAATTTTTGAAAGATGTAGAATATGGGGTTTCAAACTCTGTTGTTAAATTTTTTTGACTGTTTGATAAGGTTATTAATTATGGTGGTGTATTATTACAACATTTCCATGTATGTCTCGAGTAGTATTCTCTGTGACCACTTTTCGTCCGCCATCTTGATTTTAAAATCGATTTTTCCCATCCATGAAAATGCAGCGCAAAGTCAAAAAAAATGTTTGTTTTTTTGAGATTTTAACCGTTTTTTAGTCATATTTTGACATCGGGTGAACGAAATTACAAAAAACTTGATTCAGTTACATTAGATTCTGTCCTCTAGCTAAAGGAATTGAAAAAAAATTATTTGAAGATGCACCACTGGGCAGTTCGCCGTGGGCTCAAAAAGAAAGAGAAGACGCTCAGCTATCCATAACAAGATGTAAACAAACCTGTAATTTCTTTTGGTTCAGGAGATACTGACGTTTAAAGTTTGTCCTAGCTCATTTTAACAAAAAAGTACCCCAAAAAAGGGCTCGGTAGGAAAAGGGTTAAGAGATTTTACTACGGAAAACTGCCAGCTTCACAACCTCATAATGGCCTGATTTAAAGGACTGGCTAGAAAGAAAGCAGGCAAGTACATTTCTTGTTGTGTTCAGGTTCCCCTTTTGAAATTCTTTTTCATCGAGAAGGATTTCACTTGAGATATCTCCATATAGTTCATTGAACAAATTAATGCGAATGGGATTAAATTTTAAATTTTTGCCGAATTAATTAATTAACTTTTTTTCTTCAATAAAAACATAACAATACGTTAGGCTCTTAAAAGGTGCTTTGATCTAGGTAATTTGAAGGGGGATTTATAACCAAATACAGGCCTTTATGTTGACAATAGAAATCTTTTAAATTTTCGCTAAAAAATCATGAAAATAAAAGTAAAAATGCATAATTAATTAATTAATGCAAATGGCCAAAAAATTTAATTTTTGCGGAATTTAGAGTCAATTTTGTAATAATTAATTCCGCATCAATTCATTCTTGCATTAAGTTATTCTTGCATTAATTTATTCTTGCATTAATTTATTCCCTTAAAGTAGCTAAATATGAACTTTCCAATAATACATACTTTTCTATAATTTGTTCATCCAAACGATCACTTTCTTCTTTCGAAGCCACACTTGTCAGCTGGCCACCACGAAATAGACAATCGTTTTCAGCGGATTGCCAATCTTTAGACTCAGTGCTATAGTAGTATGATATTGATTGTCCATCAGTTGAGGCAAAGATTGGTACTGGCCAACCTAAAGAATGATTGAAACACTGGAAATGTTTTGCAATTGCGTTTTTTTTTTCGTACTGTAGATTTTCGTACTCTAGGCGTATATCATGATACAAATACGGCTTTAATTTTGAAAATTTTCGGAGCTTTTTTCACTTCGTTTGCTTTTGGGTTATTTACCCAATGACTAAAAATTCGTTATCTGAATAGAGAATAATAAAGAATTATAAGAACTTGAAACTTTTACTCCAATCTAAAACTTCAAATAAAAATGGACTGTTTAGAGAGTGCGACCACTTACCTGACGTTATTAACAGCGATAAGAAGTAAAGTTTAACGTTAGCTGACTTCTTCATTATTTCTGAAACAAGAGAAAGACTGAAGTCAGATATAATCATTGTCATCAAAATCTTTATTTTTATATTTAGAATTAGAATATCTCAATAGCTTGAAGAAAAGGATGTTACAAAAAGATAAATTGGGATTAAAAATTGCTCTCATGTAGAAACTGTTACTTATTAATTTTATTCCTCCCGTGTCATCTTGTTTTTACTGGCATTATCTCTACAAAAGACTCTGGCGGGATGAGTTTATATGTATGCAGAGTATAATCAAGACAAACTTTATCCTTATCCCATATCAGTTTTAAGAATCTCGAATTCCATTGGCTGAAATAACATCACGTGGAAGACGTATATTCTGTACTGTATTCTGCTCTTCATAAATTCGTTAGAAACCACTGCCAATTAATTAAAATGTAATTGGATTAATTATACGGTTTACGGTTATTATGGCTTTAGTAGCGTAATATATAAATTGTTTTTAAGACGATGCAAAATTCTTTCTTAGCAAATTTTATGGATAACAAAGAATTAGGTAGGTCGAAAATGCATACTTATTTTGGTATATTTTCCTCTGTTTGGAAATATTTCGCATGTCCTAGAAGAAAGTAACCCTGCTGAATTGATATTGTAAGCAAACAAAGAAAATCTTTTATTATTTGTATGGAATACCCCAAAATATCAAATCCAAAGGGTTTTAAAGGCCATCCGTTTACAAGGCGGGTGCAACGGGCGATTTGGTGTGATATTGTGAGCAATCTAAGAAATTATTTTCATCATTCTTTTCTTCTTAATCATATATATAGGACGAAAGGCTAACTTAAATTTCGGTATATCTTATTTCTTATCTAACATCATTTGCTTCATTGGTTAAAAAGTTGAGTAAAATACGGAAAATTTATTTTTCAAAATGTGAAAAACATACGTCAAAAAGGAGGTATTTAACATATTTTCGGTCTTAAAAATGATAGTGATTCTTGCATAACAACTTAAAAGTCTCCTTAGCAACATCATTATATATTATACCATATGATACTAGTAGTAGGAAGCATAAAATTCATAAAATTCTTTCTCGATGAGTTTACTACTGATAAACTCAAAAATACTCAAAAACTATAAACAATTAGAATCCACATTAACCAACATAATAACTCCTACAAGTATCAACACAAGAAGGAAGAATAATACCCATATAACATGCTGTAGTGCTGTGACACAAAACAGTTATGCAAAATCTATATAGCTTGCCTAATAAATCAAAAACCCTACTATCACATCCACCACCAGTCACATCTAAAACAACACCTAACAGATGACGGCAAAATTCGCGTTGTTATGCTGAACAACCTTATTATAGAAATATAACACTGTTGCTTAGCATAACATGTAATTTAAAAACAAGTTTGCTCTTGCTTCAGGTTTGGCTTCTAACACAGGTGTTAATAAAACTGAATAAACTCAATGCAAACCAGAATTTAAACTTACTTATTCGTTTGATGACTGTTTACGTTTCCAACATCAATATCGATGACTTTGTTAAAATCTTCGGGTATTCTTGCTCGTTCTTTGATAGTTTATTGACAAAATAACAAGCTTCTCCTCTGTACGATCGAGTTGTAGAGACTCGTGTCACCGAAAATACCTATAACACACAACGTCAAACTTTATGTGAAAATAATCATAAAAATGACTCTTAAAAAGATTATGGTTATCATAAAAGCTTTTTATTTTGTGTTGTTCTATTTTAATAGCTATTATCATTTTTTTTACTATCTAAAATTAAAGGGAATAGATTCGAAAATAGACTACATAATAGACAGAGCTTCAGGCTTTTGGGGGGGAGTCACACTATAAAATTATAGCATGCTTTATTTGGTTGTCATAGAAATAAACACTTTAAGCACAAAACTGTAATGTGGCCGATCTTTGCTTTGTTTATTTCTATTGAATTTGTTTCTCACGTGCTTTAAAAAATATAGCGTGGTTCGACCCTCTCTTTAATGTTGCTTGAGGGAAATTTTATAATAGACCAATTGTTATGTTATTTAAATAAACTTTCCACTTCGAGAGTGTTCTTCACAATCAGCATCGAGAGAAAAAATCTGAGAGTTTTTGAGTTGCAGTTTTCTACAGAAGAAATAAGTGTTGAGAAGAGACGAAAGCAGCCACCAAGGACCTTTTTTCAAATAGCTGTTCCGGAGACCTATCTGAGCTGTAATATTACGCAATATCAGCTGGTAATTCGAAACAGCTATTTTGAAGAACTTAGTTGGGCCTGTAATTTTTTAGCTGTTCCGGGAGCAAAATAGATTTTTTCATAATCGCTGAGCTGTTCCTGACCAAAATACACTTTGTTTCTTGTATTTTATCCAAAATTTAAATGGACGTTGTATTTATTTTTCGATTCTTTTATGTTGCCGCCATTTGCTATAATTTTTTACGCTCCAAGGAAACCCCCAAAAACAAAGCATGCTTTAATTTTATGGTGTGACTCCCCCCATACTCTCAAACCGTGTATAACTGGCGGTTAAGCCAATCAGCTTTCGAGCTGACATCAGCATGTATTTCAGAGTATACCATTGGAGTGCTACAAACTCCGACCCCTATTATAAGTATACCGTCGTTCCCTTTTTAAGAGCTCTGACCATAGTGAATCTTTGTAATTTGTTATGCAATAAATGTTAACTTGTACGTTATATAGGCCATTAAAGTATATCGTGTTATTGTTGAGGTTCCGTATGTTTCGAAAATAAAACTAAACAGTAATGCTTTATGTAATAAAATGTATCTTTTCATTTTTACTTTCCTTATACTATGAGATAAAAAGTAAACTAAAGCTGTATCAAAATTAATATATCCGTCTATAAAATAATGACCAAAAACTAAAAAATCAATTCAAAAAATCTACCAGCTACCTTCTCACCTCCAGAGACAGATACAGAAGTTACTCAAAATATTTGACGGAGAGTGTTGACTTCCATATCGGGATTATGAGCAAAAGCAGCGCTCTCCGCCAAAATCTTTGATAACCTTCTGTATCCGTCACTGCTCACCTCCTATATACAAAATGCCGACAAAATGTATGCAGAAAACGAAACAGGTTTCTCACCGATCAACTAATGCAAGAATAGCATCTCATTTTCACTTATTGGAATGTACAGAATATGTACTTGTTATCGCACGATACCTAGTACCTAGGATATATCTTTCGAGTTTTGATTTTTCGTCATATTTTCCGAGCCTTTAGGCGAGGAAAATATAGAAAAATCTAAACGAGAAATTATATAAAAGCTGCTAACAGACGAACGGACGGACGGACATAGGTTAATATTTATAGGACCTCCGGGTAGGTCCAAAAATGTTGTAAAAAAACATCTCAAGGTGTGGGGACACGAAAGTTTTTATATAATTCAGACTTGCAACATAAAACTTTTGTTGCCGCAACAAAAACAGTTAGTCAAAAAAGTTGCAAACTAAGAATATTTCGTATGAGGACACAATGAAACATTTCTATGCAATTGCAACAAAATACACTTTTTGTTGCAATCGCATGAAAAATGTACCTCCCCATACCTTTAACCATTATTTTGGATGTGAGTAGAGGGACGAGAAAAAAATATTAAGCAGAGGGCAACTCTAAAAAATTCTTCGTTCCCGCGTTACCGGGTGACGAAAGAAAATCTCATGCGGGATATTTTTTCTAAGATGTAATGTTCAAAAACTATAATTTATTTTGTCAAACATGTTTGTTTGTTTGCTTTTTCAAAAATATTTCAGAAATTGTCACACCCATTCTAAAGTTCGTTAGTTTTAAGCGGCCGGGTGACCTAAAAAAAATTCTCACCCGGCCGGTAACGCGGAAACGGGTTGGCCAGATATTCAATAGGCTCGGTTTAATAAATCCAATAGCCAATACTTATGCCTATTGAATATATGATTTATTATATACCTTAACTTAAATCGAGGTTTTACCAATATGGAGTCTCAAAATAGTGAAAAACCATAAAGAAAATTAATTGAAAACACATTATTTTGAAAACAAAACCCTAAAAACATTAGGTAAAAATAACGCTTAACCAAAACAATCCGTCAAACAATCAACAATGACCTAAACTGAAATCGACACAATAAAAAATCAATAAAATCGAAAAAAAGTTTTAGCGTTGAATAATAGGGGTGGGATATGGATAATTATTCAATGGCCGTTTTTGCCTACAGGTATATAATAAAAACAAATGAAGAGACTGTGAGCATAAAGTTGATCTCTCGTTTACCAGATCTCCTTGTTGAACGCGGTCTCGTGTCGGATTTATGGCTTCTCTCTTAGCCAAACAGATTGCTTATATTTTTTCAAGTTGACAATAAAAATGGTTAGGTAAAAAGGGAGGTAAAATTTTAATATTGCCTATTACATAAAAGACCGTCGCCAAAGTGGTGTTTTCACCATAATTTTCATACCCTAGACAAATATCTTCTGGTACTTAATGAACGGTCCCTAAGTATAAAAAATTGTCAACGGCAAATGCTTTTATCTCAGTGTGTTCCACCTTTATTTGAACCCGATTGCTAAATCTGCTGAAGTAAATACGTTATGTCTATTTTGCATCGACAATCAAATTTTAGTGGAAAATCTTTCCATCCCATTGTAAGAAAACACGAGTATTGCACATTCTATCATCAATACAAAACATGTAAAGAGCATTGAATGGCATGTTTTTTCTGTACAAATCCAACACACAAATTTGGCTAGAAGCGAAAATATCAAACTTTGACAGTCTTTATCTGGTCCTCAATATTTGTTTGTTCACAATCAACAGTGTTTTCATCACGGCGATGCATCGAGTTTCCATTTTGATCATCATCCTCCTTCTCCTCGTCACTTGATGATTCCGATTCTTCATCCGAATCCGATTCTTCTTCATTACGTAATATCGGGCGATGATTCGGGTTCACGAACAAATCATCATCGTTATCGCTGCTATCGTCACTTTCATCAGAATTCTTGCTTAAAATATTTGCAACACGCTGCTCTTCTTTCCTATTGATAAAAGAAAAAAAGATTTCAGCAGATTTTTCTAATGGATTTCTCTCTTAAAATCTATCAAAATATAGCTAAAATGGCAGTTTTCTACCCTTAAAATGCCAGAATTTTCATTATTTTCAAATTTTAATTGGACTCCCACTTTTATTCCCAAGTTGTGACCCATCATGATAATATACGGATAATCTTATGAATCAAGAATAAAGCCTGTCTGTAACAGACCTGATATCTACACAAGAAAATTTCTGTCTAGAGGGTTGGTCTGTTCCCATTCACAATATAAAGTTTCAGATCTTTCAAATTCAATACAGCGAAGTACTTGACGTGCACACCAAGCGGACCGAAATAGCACCTCTCTATAGATGATTTTTACGGAAAATTATTTGCAAAAAAAGACCATAACCACGCAAGTAGCACAATAAACGACAGATATAGTCTAGGTATAGAGTAGAAGAAAGCGTGAATACGGTATTAAAGCGAGCGAGTGATTACCTTAAGTGGATTAATTTTCGCGGTTTTCACAATTTTTGGCCATTTTCGCGAAATCAAATCCACGCAAAAATTAATCCACTTAAGGTACTACATGAAGTGTCCACCTACTTTTGTTGAGCTGACGATTCGTTCTCTCTTTCATGATCATCATTAAATGCTTTTGGCCTGAATGAACAAAAAGAAAATGACAGAGGGAAGAAGAAGTACAAAAGTCATAAAGCCTGTCGGACCTTCATTTGTTACTTAGTCTTAAAAAGTTTAGATGGTGCCAAATGGGATTTTTCAAAAATTACACCCCCTGGATTTCGTACCAAAATTCTTGGACCCCCACCCTGGATTTTCTCCTGATTTGTATAAACCCCCGTGGATTCTTCACTATAGTTACCCCCTGGACCTTCCTCAACAATCAGGGGTATGGACTATTTCTGGAAAAGCCCATAATAGATTCGAAGGAGTGAAAGTTTAAAAATGTTTACTATCCTTACCACAATTTTTCATTTTTAAGATACTTGATTTGTTTGTTGTAAAGGATGTAAACAATTTCTCCTTGAACTTTGACACCTTCTTTGATGGGAGAGATCACAACAAAATCACCTGAAAGTATGAAAGAATTTGAAGTTAAGAAAAAAATTTCTTTCCACTCTTCAGAAATTTGTCACTTTAATTTAGCTGGTTTCAAATCAGATTTTTGTATTTTTATTATACCAGCTCCATAAAACAGGCCTAAAAATGACCTAAAATGGGCATCTCAGGCCTACTGTACTTTGTAGGCCTATTTCTTCGTCACAAACTTTATGACAAAAAACTTTCATTTTCATGTTTTTAATCATTTTTCTTAAACTTTTTCTAAATCCTCAAAGTTATCCACACATAATTATCTTTCTAACGAAGTATTTACTTTTTATCATAGTATTTTTCCTTTAGTAGCAATTATATTAAATTGTACCGGCTGCAACTTTAACTGAAGAGAACTTTTCCTTCAATTGACCAACATTGTTTGCGAGAAGAACTTATTATTACACTATTGGGTGTGATAATTGAACGATCGAATTCAGTATTTTTTTAAAAGTATTTTCACGAACGATTTAACACAACAAAGAATAAATATAAAATTATCCAAATTTCTTCTTAAACTCATTTTTAAACTAGTTGCTTTTGATTATACGAGTGATTTTTCCATGTCTCTAATCTAATTCGAAAAGCTGGACTGGAATTGAATTTAATAAGACATTCAAATTTTATGCGAAACTGAAAAACGGTGTATGCGAAAACGTAACCTGCGTAATAATTAAATTAGACACAGCAAAAAAGCGGATGGTCTTAACCTAAATCGGATAAAAAGAACTGAAAGCCTTTTTTGGTGCACCTTTTATACCAAAAACCACTACTTTTACAAAAAAAAGACTTTATATTTGTACCTCTTTTGACCCATACATTTCTTCGAAACTTTGTTGGCATACTGACCAAGTATTGATCTCCTTCGGATGTTATTACTTCGTGTAGATTGTTGCCACGTCCTGACACAATCTATAAAGTGAAAAAAATGTTCCAAAATTCATTATTCCTTTTTCATTTGAAAATTTAGAGCTAAAACGCACGTGGTAAAACTAGCCAAGTATTCAGTGTTTTCAAACCACTAAAATTCAAATTTCAGTAGCCACAGCGACTGACCAGCCAATTTCTTTCACCGGAACTTGAGAATATTTTTGTATTATAGAGTTTTAGGAAAGTTTCACCCTTAAATTCTAACCGGCTAACTCTAGCAGAGAAAAACCTAGAAAAACCGTGCACCCGGAGTAAATAGGGTAAAGTTTAATTTGATTCCAATTCCATCTCCTTTAAATTCCAATCAAGCTAAATTTATAGTACTAAAAACAATAACCAAGATGCAAGAAAAAGTCAAAATATTTTTATTTCTGACCCGTTTTGGTGATTGTAGGTTATGGCAACTTTAACAGAGCTAAGAAAATCAACCTGTGTACATACAAACAAAGTTTGTATATCTCACTTTTGCAATCACTTCGTTATCTTCAGGGACATAATAGTCCTCTAAGATTTCTTTAGTCACGTGTTTACGTTTGGTAGCTTTTGACATCTCAATCTCCCAAGAAAAACAGGCGACCAAGTTTTTCGCTTGATTTGATGTTACAGTTACACGTCTTCTTCCAATATGAGCTGTTCTTAAGATGTTCTTGAGCTGCTCTTTCTTAAAATACAGTCTTAAAATAATTCTTTTGCAAAATTAGTGTTCTATCAAATCGAATTTTTCCAAATAAATGCTTCTGATGGATAGAGCCAAATGCTATCAATATTGACCACAGTAAGGTTACCAGGGATCTTCTCTCAAACAGGCCTTGGATCAAATCAAGACTCCATATTGCTGCTTGAGATGTTGTTAAGAATCCATAATTGCAGAGGTTCAGGTAAGGACTAATGCTTGTGTTCTGTGATTGTTTCTTCGTTGATGGATTGTGTTTTCAAGAATTTATACATATTATTAGTTAGCTAAAAGACGAAATGAGAACGTATTTGAATAATATATAAATCGTTCAATGTTTTCAAGGGAAAGTAAAAGGCTTAGTAAACGACAGATATTAACATATGTAATTTAAAATCAAAACATTCGAAAAAATTCTTAAATCGCTTCCTTTATAAGGCTTGGTAAAAAATCTCGAACAAGTTTCAAACACGAGTTCAACTGTTGCAGCAAACACCTTAACCTTAAAGTGTTTGGGATGATGATATGCATCAAACTATTTGGAAGATAATATCTAAAAAGGTAGACAGTTGGCATGGTAGCTAATATTCATCATAATGAATCAAAATTTGCTAAATATCTAATATTCAAATAATTTAAAGAACTAATAAGAAATTTTAAATAAAAAATCATAAACTACATTTTTTTTTAAAGAAAACAATAATACTTATTTTTTTAGTTTCGTAAAAATATTATATAATTATTACATCATTATAATATCGTAATAATGATTTATGGGACACCATCAGAATTTGGTAAAATTCAACCAGTATAGGAAACAAAAAACTAAAAATTTAAGAATGTCATTATAGGAAATAAGTAGGAAAGAAATTTACACAATAGATTCAAATGCAATGATATTAGAGGAATAAATTCAAAGTAACCATAATAAATTAAAAGTGATATAAGAAATTTTCATTACGCCTCGAATGTATTTATTATTATTACAGCAAGTGTCAGTTAAAAATCATAAAAATTCTAACCTATGCGCATGCGTTTATTTAAGTTTTATAAAACTAATTAAGTAAATGGAATTTCAGTATTATTCTGCTAAATTAAGATAACACGAGGCAATTTATTGATCGTGATACGCGCTGATAATCTTTTTTAAACTCTACACATAAAACTAAAATTCAGAAGATTCCAGGAAATCACGAAGATAAGCTAACGACAAGGGTTGACGCTTTGCAATGAAGTTGATGATTCTTGATGGCAAACGTCCTCCAAAATCAACCTATAGTGAGAATTAAGTCAACAGAAAAATAATTTAGTTAAAATTATAGAACCGACAGACTATTGAGACATTCGGACAAGATGTCCGATAACATTTCATTTTGGCTGGATGTGTTACATGTCTGACGGCTATTTCAAGCTTGATATTGTTATGAACCCTTATATCTCATCTAATAAGAAAGAGATTTTAAATAGAATTCTAAGTTTGAAGACAAGTTTTAGGATTGATGGTTGATGACTCGAAAAAGCTGGATAAGTTATCATGGCACCTTTCAAGGTTTTAGCCCCCCCCCCCTAAGAATTTAGGTCCCCCTGAAATCTAGGTACCTCCTAAAAATAGACATTTGTAGGTACCCCCGGTGAATAGGTACCCCCTGTGATTTGGCACCGCACAAGGAAATCCTTAGACTCCTGAATCTCATAGAATTGAGGCTTTCAAGTTCCCCAAAATAGATCTTGGATCGTTTAACAAAAATATAATGAACATTTTTCTTTTAACACAAGAAAATAGGTACCCACTAAAATTTTGTTAAATTCCAGCCCCCAGCACTTGTGAGGAAAATTTTGGTTGTAGCCCCCCCCCCCCTCCCCTTCCTGCGGCCAGGGGAGGGGTGGGGCTGGTGCTATGAGTTATATATACAGAAAAAACAAGAAGTCATACCTGGGTGATATAAGTAACCATAGAACAATAACGTCCGTTATGCATCATTGGTTCCACTATCCATCCACTTGATAAGATCTAATAAGAGAAAACTAGTCTAGACAATAGACAATAGACAAAAGACAATAGACAGCTCCAAGCTTTTAGGCCTTTCTCTTGGTCTATAGGCTTTTGTATGCATGGCTAATAATTTTTAAACAACCCTCATAGGGTTTACGCATAAATTTGTATAATCTATATTACAAAGGCCGTAAAATTTCACAGCTTAATATTCATTTGAAGACCAAAGAGCATAGTCCGTAGAGAAGCCGAGTTTACGCTTTGAGCGAAGGAGATATATGACGTAGCCTAAGAGAAAACGGTATAAATTAAAAATCTCCACTTTTTCAATAAAGCTGCTACCAAAAAAAAACATTATAGCGTTGTTTTAAAAGGCTTATATAAAATACAAATTGAATCTTACTTTTCCGCGAACACAATCACGGACAGGTGGACATTCCGGTATTTCTACTGAAGTTGCTACTAATGAGTAACGTTGCTGCTAAGGTGACAAAAATATTTACAAATTGTTGAACGATCCAGATTGATATTATGTTGCAATCGTTGAATTAAAGGCGAGGTTAAGAAAGATAAATCAAAGGAGGAGGGTGGATAGTGGCCTGTACCAAACCCTGCTTCTTTATGATAGTAGGGTTTGTTTATACGTTTAGAGAAATTTTGTGTGCAAGCGTGTTTTTAAAAACCCTGTACGTGGAGTGCATTTTTTTATTGTTATCTGGAAAAGAAATCTAAGTTAATTCTCTTGGGACATTGTGTTATACAAAATTTAACTATTTGCAGCTTTTTATGACACGTGCAATGAAAGTTGATTCTTACGTTAATTGCTTTCAACAAAAATACATGTAATTAAGAAATAAAATTTCATAAACAAAGAAAATTATTCAAATGCATGATGAATTTTTACAAACACTTAATTGTCTCCAGAACATCAAATCTAGCAACACAAATCGTCTAAACTTTACAAACCACACACGACAAAAACTTTTTGAAAGTCGTCCCGCTGTGCAGGTTTGAGACAGGCTAGGTGGATAGGTGTGACCCGCGACAATTTAGGTCGCTTGATTGGCTAGAATTTGCAGGATAACGTTCACGGGTCGCCATCCACGGTTCACCATCCGATTTATTTCGCCTAACGTAACCTCACTTAGGTCTGTTGACTAAGAAGGTTATGAAGATGAAGACAATCAAAAGATGTAAAGGCCAAGTACTGTGAAAGAGAAATAATGGATAATTACCTCAACCCGTTCACATGTCAAGATACAAAAGTCACGTGCTTGTTTGACAAAACATGCTGTTGTCTCGTGCCTCATATGAACTGAGAAAATATGGTAAATAGTATTAA
This sequence comes from Tiaropsis multicirrata, assembly GCA_032270745.1. NCBI lineage: Eukaryota > Metazoa > Cnidaria > Hydrozoa > Leptothecata > Tiaropsidae > Tiaropsis > Tiaropsis multicirrata. The sequence goes on from JAUJPO010077895.1 coordinate 13,288, forward strand.
ATATTGAAATACGAAACATTACAACAACGGGTATCAGAAATATACGTAAAAGAAACTGGTAACGTTAATAAATACTATGATGTTGTGGACCCAATTTGAGACCACTTTCCATAGTAAAGTCTCTTAAATAAGTTTGGAGAACGAAGACAAAAAGAATTCTCTTTTATTCAAGCGATTTTTAGAGACTTTGGTACCACAAAGAACGACGTTGTTGAAGAAAAAAAAACTTATCGGCTGGTAGGTCCAAAAATGTTATCTTACGAATTCGATGACGATCACTGATCTCCTTCACCACTGTAGTTTTCTGTCAAACAAAATAAAAAGTATGTTTTTTATTTAATGTGTCTAAATTCTTCCAAGTACAACAATTATTGTAAGCCATTCTCTTCGTCAACGTTGTTAATAGGTTTTTAAGCATGGCGTTCTAAATCTAGGGGCCTAACAAGCGTGCATTGACGTCAAAAATTAGGTGTCCTATCATTGAAGCCTAGTTTTGAGGTCAATGCACGCTTTCTAGGCCTGTAGATTTAGAATTTTCTACGAAAATGTCACGATAGAAGAAGAAATTATCTTAAAAAAGAATCAGAAGCAAATAAAAAGGACAGTAACCTTCAGCATGTTGTCATAAACGAATCGAGTTGTTGGGTTTTTGATGGCTTCCCATACAGTAACTGGAAGTGCATTGATAAAACCTCGCGCTAGAAAACTGAAAATGTATCAAGCTCATAATAAGACAATATAATTCATCTTGAAATTATGAGACCCCGTCGTTTTAGTGCTCAAGTCTCTAAATATCGCTTGAATAAAAGAGACAAATCTTTGTCTCAATGTTTTGTTTTCCAAACTCGTTTAAGAGACTTTACATGCCAGATTTTAGAAAGGCAGGGCAGCGTCGGATGGAAACTAGAAAAATTCGTGAGGGGCAGTGTCCGATAATCGGACCCTTAAGGCATAAAAAATGGCCTGCTTTACTAGGGGAAACTTTAGTGGTTTCAAATTGGCAGGTCCACTACCTCATTAGACAATTTTGAATTAAATAATTTACTTCTAGACCTTTAGAGTTAGAAAGATGTGATATGGCTGGAGAAAAAATACTAATTCAAAAACCATAACTAAGGAATTAGTTGAAAAGTAGTATAGCGTTTAAATTACCTGTGGAATTTGGAAGAGGAATGTACTTTGCGTAATATTTCTACTTCTTTTGATGTAGTTTGGTAACTAAAATATATTTTGAAATATTAAAAAGTCAATGCAACTCAGCTGAGACAATTTCGTTCGCGGTTAGCGTATTAACTGACGTATTGACTGAAATTTTCCCCTTATCATTGATATTTTAGAACGTGATCATTTTTCAAGGCCTTGGTAAGAACCAACCAGGGATTAAAATGCTACAACCTAGCCGAACACTCCACCCGTCGCTTGTGATTAAAGTGGAAATAAATTATTATGTTAATAAGAACCATAAGTAAGTAAGTTTGCGACCGCAGTCGAGGGCGACCCGAAGGCTTCCTTTTCGAATAGCTGTCTACCCGAAGGTAGGGGAGGGCGCCAATCCTTTCCCTGGATTTCTCCACTTACCCTTGCTGTAATCCGTCAATGCTGAGTGCCAAGCAGGACACCAGTCTTTGGTCTGACCCAGCAGGGGGTTTAACCCACAACCTTGCGAACGGAAGGAAAACACTCTAACCACTTGGCCACCGTCGCTATAAGATTCATACTTACACCCAAGTATCAGCAGTATTGTCTGTGCTTCCGTGGTTTGTTGAACTGATAGACTTTCCTTTGATAAACTTAAAAAACGAAATTGAAATACAAGCTACAATTTGCAACCATGAGTACAAAATACCGTCAACAAGGGTTACTTTTCACAGCAGACATTCCACAAAATCGAATTTCCAAGGCCTTGAGAATTTGTACATTTAAAAACGAAAACTTAATACATGCGCATGCGCGTGAAATCATTATAAACGTAGTTTGAGAAGCACGCGCAGTTGTGTTGTGGAAGTTTAGAATTACCCTTTGAATTACTACAGATTTCTGTTGTGTTTTGAATTATGATCGATCATCATGGTCAATTCAACAACAATTTTTTAAGGAGCATAGATGAGTGAAAGATCACCTCGAGAAGTGAAAAGTAACCCTCGTTGACGGTATAACATTTTCAAGTTCAAGAATAATTTTTTTTAAATATTGGAAACCGATAATAAAAATAATAATTAAAAGTCTAAAATCTCTGTGCAGTTATATTATTACTAGCTGCACACGCAGCGTCTTGCTTGCACTTGAAATATTTTTTTTCTGATGTTTTATTTGTTCCTTGCAATTTTCTTTTCCTTTAATGCTTAGAAAAGAATTCGAATGTGCATGAAAGTAATTAATCTCGAACAACAACGATGAAGAGTGGGCAACTATGGGGAAAAAAGTATGAATAAAAGGAAAGTGACACACAAACAAACAGACAGAATACGCTATTAATATATAGACGTCTGTCTATTACGAATATAAAACAAATAAAAACCTCTTCTTCTAGTAATGCAGCAGCTTGATTACCAAGTGTCACATAGTCAATCTTTCCAAATGAATCTGTGGAAAAAGGGTAGTGGGTACTAAAGTAATTTTGTTTTACTAATGGCAAAATTTGAAGACATTTTATCAAGGAGAATATTTGAGTTAAGAGAAAAATATTCAACTACGCATTGCAGAAAAAAACGTTAAAAGTAACAAAAACATACCTCTAGGAAGATCCAGGGGTTGTTCCGAAATGGAAACGTTCGTTTGATCCTCAGTAAACTAGAAAAAAAAAACGAATTCGACAGTAATTATCAGAAAGTGTCCAGTCAATTATTTTGATACAGCTTAATTTTTTGTCAGCAAAAAGGTGCACTCAAATTAAACTAAATCTAAATCTACCAAGACTACAGATTAACATTATATTTAAATGTTTAAATTAAAACTTACTTTAGATGATTTACGTTTTTACTATATATTGTGCATGTATGATTAATATTAATTTGTGATTTAGTTGCAATAATATTACCTCTACCTGAGAGAGGTCACCAATACTTTCACTACCATCCAGCAAGCTGTCTTCGCTGGTCATCCGGCGTGGTCTCGGTAACTCTACTCCACCATCAGGTTTTGAACTTTTGGAATAGAAGTTCTCTTGCAAATCAAAACCGTTGTCCATAATAAAATTACTGGTTTCACCATCTATGGTATCTCCCGCTTGTATTGATCCAGATACAGATTCTATAGTACTTTTACGCTCAACTATTGGACTACTTGTGCTCAAAATATTATCAGTTTTTGTGCCGGCTTCGATGCTCTCTTCATCTGCGTTAATCTCAGTTTTGGTCACTTCTTCTTCCTCTGGCATGGGTTCTACTGGAGGCTTTGGAGGATCTTCGAATACACTTGGTACAGCTTTCACTTTATCTAATATCGTAATCCCTTCTTCCGATGGGTCGCGAATTTCGTACCGCCTTTCACAATGTTTACGGATACGCCCTGCTAGTAACGGTTGTTCCGAATTTACACGTTTTGTTATCCGGTTTGGAATCGAGCCTAAATTTGTGAAATCAATACAGATCTATCATGTAGATGACTAATGATAATACGAATAAAAATTTAATTCGCCAAAAGCTTCTATAAATAAGGATTCTGTATATTGATAGCATTTGGACGATTTCTTAAAAGTATTCATTTGATTTCACCTTTGAGTTCAGCCCTGGTAACGTAAGTGATTTCAACTTCGGGTGGATCTTCTGATAAAACCTTGAAAACATATCCAGCTATGATGACTTCTCCCCTGTAAACATTAAAGGTTATGTGTATTATGAGAATAATTGTCTTTTAAATGAGACATTAGTATGGAGGTTAACTTACCCGAGGTAAATCACGACGAAAGAATGCGTCTTTTCTCTACAGGATAACACGGTTGGCAAGGTAGATATAACATGTGAATAAATATCTCCCTTGTTCTAGAACTAAGGGTTTCACAATTTTTTGTTCTAGACTAGAGAAATGTAGATACTTATTCGCTGTAGGTCAAAACCAGTCCGTCGTCGTGATTTTCATACTAACTTAACCATGCTTTTTAATATCAAATTAACACGCATTATACATGTTCCTTCCCCTCTAAAAAGTAAAAACAAAATAGAAATTCTTGTCAAAATAAGGAGTGTGGCAGATCCAAACTTTTAGTATAAAAAGACTATGATTTTGTTACCTGACTTTGTTATTTCTTTCTGGGCATTCTTTGTGTGTTGTCTAAAAGGTTATAAAAATTCGAAAGATTATTTGAAAATTATTTTCATTCTAATTTCGAAATCAATATTGCGATTAAATGATGGGTAACACTCACACTTTGAGTTCAATAATTTAAGAAATCAAAATCGTAGAGTAGCCAAAAAGAAAAATTAAATGTTTATAAAATCAAAATGCTCAAATGAGATGGATCTAAATTGGGTCTATTAGCTTTATGCCAAACTCTCAACTAAATATACTTACCGCTGTCACAACGGAAGCATAAATATTTTCCTTCAAATGTCGAAGTGCTGTTATACTGCAGAAATCTCTACCAGTTGTTGGCCAAACATTTTGGTAAAGCAAATTGTTAATCTAAATGAAGAAAAAAAAGAGTGATAAATGCAAATAACAAAGCTTAAACATATTGAAAGTTTATTGAAGTTTATCATGACTTGGATTACAAGTTGTAACATCTGGCTAGATTTCGAGAGATACTTTCATAAATTCTTCTAATATGTCGATCACTGAGTCCAACATTGACTAGATAATATGAGTATTGGGGATAATTTAATTTAATTTTTTTTATCTGTCCGCCAAAATCTAACCCAAATTAGCTTATTTTTAGCTTTAAAAAAACTGGAATTAGCCTTTTTACCATTTTTTTCAGTTTTAAAAAGCTTTTAAAGTTCCATCACTTTAGTGAAAACAAGCCTTAGACTTTTCATCCAATAGCGATTACATTTTGGACTTTTTGTTCAAATCTTTAAAGTTGATTTTCTCAAAACAACAAAAATGGACTAATAATAACACAACGTGGGTATTTCAATTTAAAATACTATATTTTTACCTTTGTTACCCCATCATCAAATGTTACAAAGTCATACCCTAAAAGAATAGAATAGAAACATATATCATACCATATCTATATTTTCATGAATACAAAAGGTACCAAATTTGGCACATATGTTGCTAATATAGGGAAACAGCATCTTAAATTTTATTGCGATTTGATAAGTAAATTTCAATTTACGTCAAAAAAGCTAGGGGTGCCTTTTTTACGAAACACCTGTCTGTAGCATGTAAAAAAAGAGATTTACAAAAATAATCGGGGAAAAGATAATTAGGCTTTGTACAACATTTCAAAGTATCAAAACTCAACCAGAAGATTTGATTTAAAAACAAACATTTCAGCCAATAATTTTGAATGATTGATAATTGATTAAAGTCATTGGGAATAACAAGAAACAAACTAACCTGTCTCAAACAGTGTATCAAATTCATTGCGGTATTCCAATGTATGGCAATAATGTAGAAGATATACTAAGGGAACTTTGACAACAGCAGTTCCTTTGTAGGTACCAGATGCTGATACTTCATCTCCCTCTCTTTTCAATATCCGAACACCTCTGAAACAGAATATTGAATGTAAGTCTAGGCTATATAGTTTTTTTCAACAGTGATGACTGATTTTAATGAGCATTGTAAAATTACCTGGCTGTATTAGAAAGGCTAGAATTCAGCCTACTCCATCCTAGTCTAAAAATAGAGTGGTTTAAGAAACACTTTGTATAAATTTTAATTTACTTGTATGAAATAGCAGGTGTTCTTACTCTTTAGTACCAAGACTATCCCAATTAGGTGTACTTTCACCAGCTTGAAATATTTCATAAATGGTTTCAAAAGCTTTCATCAATTGATCTCCGTATTCATTTCTGTAGAAAAAAAAACAATATGTCAGTATCGAATACAAAATATAATGAAGATTTTAAGAAGCAGTTCAACTTTTAGCTTTTTGACAAGAGATTGGAAGTGTGTGCGTTAATGACTAAAATAAAACGATGACTAAAAGTTTATATATTATTCTCAATTAGGCGGCCATCGAAAAATAGTTCTGTTCGCGTTGCAGAAGGTCTCAAAAATTGATGCGGGCGGGCGGAAAAATTTCCGGGTTTTTTAAATACTGCCTGAAACCCCCTCCCCCAAAGAAAAAGTAACACATTTGAAGAACTAAGTTGTTTCTTCTGGATTTTTCCCGGATTTTTTCCGCATCTCCACACCGGAAAATCAGTGAAAAAAATGATGCGGGCGGGTGACGCGAACAGAACAATTTTTCGATGGCCGCCTTAGACTTACATTCATTATTTTGTTACAGAGGTGTTTAGATATTGAAAAGAGAGGGAGATTAGGTATCAGCATTACGACTTAACTCTATATATGATGTCAATAAGATGCCACTCTAGTGCTTCAGGATAATTTTCAACAAATTTTTTATGAGGATTGTCTACACAAGACATGAAACTTTAAGTAACTTGAAAAGAAAAATTCTTTTTTCAAATAATATACAACTCTTTTTGTTTAAAACAATATAATTGAGCCCTGCCCTTTAACGATTAAGAAAAATCACTATATTAATTATGATTTTATCTTAAAAATTGACTCATAAGTAGAGAAAAAGAATCTTGATTGTTAAGACAAATATCTGCTGTGACATCTGTAGTAAACTTACAATTTAGGGTCGTATCCAAATTTTGAAAGATTCTTCTGAGCTATGGGTGTTGAGGCTTTTTTAGATAATTCAAAATCATCTTCTTTTTTAACATGAGTTTCCTAGAATAAAAAAAAGACATTAAAAACACTCTGTGGAAAAAAGTTAGAGAACTAATGAGCAACAAATAAGGATAAAATGTCTTCAGACCTCAGGTGTCACTTTATTTGTGCTGGTGTTTATAGTTTCAACATTTTGAACCATGGTTGATATTACTGCAGGTTCTTCAATAACACCAAAAGCTGAAACAAAACGTATAATTATTTTCAAAAATTTGATAAATATAATCAAAAATTAAAATGCATTTGTAAAAAAGGATCGTAAAAGATGTCGATGTTGATTATTATTGTACTTAAGCTATAGCAAGTGTGTCGACGTATTCTTTGAGGCCCTATGGCCAATCCATCCTTGATAGGGATTAGATTGTAAAATTTTATTACTATCATATGCATGACAATGATAAAATATAATGAGATTACGTTACCTTCTTTTCCTAAATTTTTCTTAACTTTCGTTTTCTCTGATGATGATGGTTGAGGTTCTCCAGTTTGCTCAGTTTCTTTTTGTTTTGGTACAATTGGCGATACCGTTTTCCTGATCTCAGATGCATCCTTAACGTCATCATTTATTTTAAGTAGACAAAGAGAATCCATACGTTCCCTGCATAGCACAAGGCATGATGAGAGGTGCTCAGAAATATATGAAAAGCTTGTTGTCGTGGGATAGGTAGATAATATATGAAGAAGACAAGCTTAAAATAGAAAAGAAATAGTTCAGTTATGATTTAAAATCATCTAGATGATACTTCTCGGTGTCAATAAAGTCAAATTTCAAACCAAATCGATTTGCCTTTGACAATAGATTTAAAAGAATTGATTACTATTACTATCAAATTTTCTCAATTTCTTCAGTAACTTACTGTTATCAAAGCTTAATTCTTGGATGGAAAAGAAAATCCAATAACCATACTGGGCTGATAGCAAAGTGCTAGTAGGGCACATGTAGAGCCATGCATTTTTTTCATTCAGGAACCAACATCTGAAATAAGATATATTAATATAATAGAGTTTGTATACATTTAAATTAACAAAACAACATGATTTGACATAATAATATCCAAATTTTAAATCTAACAAATTGGGCACATATTGGGATTTTAGGACATTTCTGAAGGCAAAGGGGGAAACGACAAGCCCTACGGCACATGTTCTGCGTTCATGATTATTACAGAAAATTAGTTTACCTTTCTAAGGTAAATGACTTGTGATGACTTGTTAAAATGCTTGTCAGACTCAAGCTAGTGTTGACATTTGAAAGTGAAAGAACATCAGAATTGGTCTTTTTCCCAGTGCCAGCAGTTTCTTTTTTAAGTGATGGAAAGTTGGAAAATATTGTATTGAAGGTTCTAATGTTTAGCAATTGTTCCAGGATTGTCTAAAATAAAATTAATGCATTCATGGGCTGTAGAATTGAAATTTCTCTATAATATTTCCTAAAAACATTAGCAAGAAGTAGGCCCCCTGCAACACTGTGCATGAGCCCTCTTAACAAAAATCTGGAGCAATCTCAGGATTTAACCAAAATAATTGCTTGATTAAAAAGCTTATGACGCTGCAATCATGGAAAAAAAATAGAAAAGCCATAAAAGGGACAGGCGGAAGAATGGGTATTTCAAACGACTGCGCATACATATTACCAAACGTTCTTTTTTCCGGCAAACCCACACAAACCAAAAGTTTAACAATTGCAAGGGTCATTTGGATGAGATAAACTTTTAGACTCGCCTTCTGAAAAAAGTCTGCTTTACCTCAGGTTTCCCCAACAATAGTGCTCTACAACCGTACAAATTCCTTGGCGCAAATGTGAAAGTTGCTTTGTATTTCCAGAGAGGAACTCCATTGCAAACTCCTTTGACTTCCCACCCAATGTTGTTTGAAAGTGGGATAATCTAAAGAAATTTTTTAAGCAAAAAAAATGACATTTTAAATTCAACGCAAATTACAAGATTATATTACAAGTTACTATAATATGACACCACGAACACCATGAAGTTTTGACTAAACTACCATATCTTGCAGTAACTCCACATGGAGTTTGGTGACCACCTATGTCTATATCATGTTTTGAAATCCTTATAGTAACCACCTTAGTAATAGGGTTTGGCTAATAACTGTCCCTACTGGTTCAAAAATACATTTGCCACACAAAGAATCTAAAAATAGCATGAACCTTTACATTAATGTGAATTCACAACAATTATTTCACATTCTGGCAAATTCATGAATTGTTAGAATAGTTTACTAACCTTTTCTAACACTTTCACATCTGGAATCTTGTTGTTTTTCTTGTTGAGTTGTGTGTAAATCTGAAGTAAAAAATAAATTATAATTATAATATATAATAATAAAAATACAATTATTAGATTCATTATCAAGATTCAATTTATTTTCAGACAGACAGACACACAGAAACCCTCCATTAGCATATGAAATAGGCCATAGCCTTGGATAGGAATCACAGCAATAGGTAGATAAATAGCAGATAAAAAAAAGTGCAAACAAATATATACAGAAGCACAGTTTTTGAAATCAATAACAATATATGAAAACTCACCTCTTTTGCCTTGTTAAACATCCATGTTAATAAGATAAATACAGCAGATATCAATATCTGCCAACGCCAACCACTGATCATTTTGAAGTTTGGTGCGTTACATATTACATTCTGAATTTGAAAATTCATGATCACACTAGAAAACTTTAAAAACTTATAAATTTTTAGCCTGACTAACAGCAAATTCTGATGCTGAGTCATTATCTGATGGTTCAATAACATATCAGGACTACTTCTAAACCACAAAATCAGTTATATCAATTGAATATTACCATGACTTTATATACTGTATATACTCTATACACTGTATATACAGACTATAACATGGATATAAAAGAATGACAAAGAAGGCTAGAGTTCAGTTGAAAGTTCTCCTTCAATGAGAGGTGATTTTTTATGAAGTTGCTCCAACTGTCTTATCAGCCACCAGTGAAACTTGACCGAATCAGCCAAAATAATCTAATGTTGTACGAGCCAATCAAACAAACATAGTACCTTAACGGAGCTAATTTTGGCAGGAATTTAATTTTGCGGATGGAAAAAAAAACTAAATTTGGCAGAAATTTAATTTAGCAGTTGCTGAAAAATTTAAGTTCCCGGTTAAGTTAATGACAAATCGAACTGATTTTTTAATTGAAATTTATTGAACTTTGTGCGTCGATTAGAGTTCGATTAAGTTTGGTAATCGGACTTAATCGAACTCTCACAACTTTAGCTCCAATTTGAGTTTGATTAGTTTGATTAGTTAGTTCAATTAGTCCGATTACGCATTATTTTACCATTCAAGAATATAATTAAGAGATAAAGTTGAAAATTTTGAACTTGAAATTTTCGGCTTTATAAAATCAAAACAAACGGCCTCCGCTCGGGCCAATTTTGAAAGTAACTAACGACCCGATTTTACCTAGCACGGCCGCGCTCTGACTTTCAAACAGCGTGTGTATTTGATTCAATCCTTACAGAGATAATTTAGCGGTTGCAAAATATTATAGAATTATCTCTTTTATATTCTGGAATGGTAAAATAATGTGTAATCGGACTAATTGAACTAAATAATCGGACAAATCGAACTCAAATTGGAGCTAAAATTGTGAGAGTTTGATTAAGTCCGATAACTAAAAATCGAAATAAAGTTCGATTAAAAAATAATTTCAATTTGTTCGATTAAACGGGTCTGGTTTATACACCATGGCTTTTTCATGTTGTCTTCTATTATGTGAAAATGAATATTAACTGCTGTCATTGCAATCTAAAAGCTAACAGGTAAAAAAATTCTTTTTCATTTCTTTTGTTTTTATAGTATATATGTTTCTTTTGTTTGTAGCCGAGATAACGCAATTTTCAAAAATGCGTATTTTCCTTCACTGGAAGTTCACATATATCAAAATCGAACTTTTGTCCAGTTTGTCGTTCATTTTTAGTTTGATAATCAAACTGTTCGATTAGTGTAGTCGGAGGTATATAGACCATCTTGTTTTTTTGGAGATTAGGCATTATTATTGTTGTATGCAAATACAAAACTAGAACTACCGTGAAACGGGGTAACTTTGGAACCTCCCTGAACCTTCAGTCAAAAATGGGATGCCAAAAAAGACACCATTTTGATGACCTTCCAAGATCTTGTGAATGTAGTTGATGTTTGAAAACAAAAGTAGAATTTAATGCCATTCTAGTTCGCACCAAGTATATCAATCAGGCCATTTTTTATGTCTTTAAAGGGTCAGATTATCGGATGCTGCCCCTCTCGAAATTTTCAAGACATGTTAAAATTTGTAGCAAAAACAGTCTTTTTGTACAAATCTACCCCACAAAGTGCCCTTTCAAGTTTCCATCGGACGCTGCCCTGCCTAACTAAAATTTGGCCTGTCAATCAAACAAAATTTGTTAGAACGGCAAAATCCAAGCAATTAAAAAAGCTAAACAACTGCGTTGTTTTGGCACCCGTTAATTTTTTAAATCTAATTAGTGGCTTTTATTTTGCTGATCAAGAAACAAAACAAAATGACGATGAGCTGAAGTAGATATTTTACGACTTTATAACTTTCATGTCTTTTTTAAATGCATTGGAGTAATCTGATATGTGACCTTCCACGGTAAAAGGATCACTTTCGTTTTCTACAAAAACAAGGATCGATCCAGTAATTTATCGATAGCTTATTAGATTTTAAAATAAAGTATCAATCCAATTCTATTGATAAAAAACGAGAGGATCGGTAAGGTGAGGGGAAGTTGATGTTCTGTTTACCATTGCGCTGGAAAAGATATTTGGTGCGGCAAAATTTCATTATTCATTATTCATTATTCTTACCTTACAGCTTCTGACTTCCAACAAAGTCTAAAATTGTCTTTACTTCGGTTTTCATCTACTTTCACTTTCAGAATTGAAAATGCATGCGCCAAATTTAACCCGTGCGTGTTTCAAACGTGTCTTGAAAATATAAATTTAGAAAACCCGCCCTTAGGAACAACCGGCACCCTCATATGATTACCCGCCCTTCTATGAGAGAATAAGAGC
>JAUJPO010077896.1:0-10984 GCA_032270745.1 Tiaropsis multicirrata
AAGGATTGTTTATATTCATCTTTTACACTTTCACCAACGATGAAATCAAGAAAGAATGGTTGAATCTTTTAGGATGGGAAGATTTCGGCATCTTTAGCCTCACTTTTGGTAAGGGTCTTAATCTTTTATTCTTAAGTTGTTTACTTTTAAATGAGAAACAAATGCAAACACGTAATTAACTGATACCTTTAAAGAAACTAATTTTGGTGGGAATTTAATTTGACGGTTGCTGAAATATTTTACCTTAAAACAGCAAAAAAACAGCAATAAACACCTTTAAAGGGTTCATATTTTCAAAAAGTTTAATTTGGTGGAAATTTAATTTGGCGGATGGCGAAAAAAATTAAATTTGGCGGGAACTTAATTTAGCCAAATCTGCCAAATTAAGTTCCCGCAAAGAATAGTTCCTTAAAGGTAGCTAATATCTTAGACATGGAAAGACATAAAATGACCCCTTCTTCTCAACTGGACAGTTTTCATACGGTATTTTTTAAAGTAAACCCTTTAGGCACGGAACATTGTTTTAACGTCTAAAAAACGTATTTCTAAACGTTATAACGATATTTTGTCGTCGAAACGACGTTGTGTGTTTGCTGGGAAATTTCTTATTAACTGTTCTGGTCACGTTTTCGAAATAGAGGTTAGACAAAATGGCTTTGGTCAAAGTTATCGTTTTCCTCTATTCAAATAAACATTGATTTTATTTTGTTTTGCAGCAAAGAAATGCAGCTGGGGGATCAACACTGGATCAGCAAGTCAATCTGAGAATGCCAAGATGGTTCAGGGGAATTTTCAAGAGTAATTCAACATCAAAATACAATAATAGTGAAGAGGAGCCAAGATATGTTGATTCAGATTTTCTGAAACAAAATCCTGCTTTCACAATTGAAGATGAGGTTTTTGAAAACGATCCGAATACCGAAGAAGACGAAACTCCTTACCTCGTTCCTGAAAAATTACATCATAAAGATTCAAATAAAGCAGAGACTTCAGATATTGTTGGTAACAAAGATCTTATTCAATCAGATGTTAAAAGCGGTGAACAAATCCTCTACAAGAGCCCTAAGCTCTATCGCGATCAACCTTCAAACAACTCTGATAAGACAGAAATCTCGCAACATGTTAACAAACAAGAAGAACCAGATTCGATTGACCAGATTTGTAATTCAAAAGCTCAGTCAGATGAACTAGCAGATTCACAATCTAAAGAAATTGATCAAAAACTGAGAGACAAGAAATGTTATTATTATTATTATGACTATACAAATTCACAGGCCAGTAGGCCTCTACGAATTATTGTAATGAGAATAATTCAGACGAAGTCACATTCAAACAGAACAAGCAAGAAATGTTACAGTTTGAGCCATTACATCAAAACTCGAGTCGCCCTTCAGCGGTAGAACCATTACAGAAGCACAAAAAATGCCCGAGTTGTAAAGAAAATGAAATCACAAAGATGAGGAGAAATGCAGAGAAAGATCTCAAACCTGACAAACATTCGAATCCAACAAACCCTCATCAAAAAGAAACCAAACTAGCCAAGGGTGGCGCTGTTTCCTCCACAAGGAAAGACATTGATTCAGAAGGGAACTTCATAAAATCTTTAAAAGAAAATATAATCGAATTTAAAATCAATGATCAAATGCATCATTTAGAAGAAGTAGAAGAAGAAGAAGTAGAAGAAGAAGCAGAGGAGGATGTTCTATTTTCACCAGACGAGAAAAGAGAATCAAAAGCATATCGGTCACAAGCGTTGAGTTTTTCAGATGACAAAACATTTCCAATCACTGCTTATGAATAAGTTGACCGATCTGCATCTTTTGACTTTTATTTTCTATGGCCAGTTACCGTTTTTTTCATAGTCAACCTTTACAATCCGCGTCCCACGCTTTGACTAGCTCATGCTCAATAATCTTTCAATAATTTTTCATTTTAAACAATATAGTATGTGTTTTAGTTGGGGTCTCTTGGAGCCGAACAATAATTTTTTCATTAGTATTTTTATTCCATGAAAGCCTAATTTAATTGTCGAGGTATAACTTTATTAAATTCGGTTCAGTATAATGGTCGCGTTTAGACTGTATGGTTTTGGCAATTGCTTACCAAGGCGAATAGATTTTAATACCAGTAGATACCCCTTAAAACACACACACACCCCTTAAAAACTACAAAGTCACAATTATGGTTGTGGAAAATCACAATATGAACTTAGGCTGGTGTTAAATATTATCTTGGAAAGTGATATAGTTACCTCAACAAACAAAACTCAAATAGTGTTGCTATTACGTTAAGAAAAAATATTACAGGCGCTTGAATATTGAAAACATTGAAATTTCCGAACCAAATTGTTGATGAAAAAATATCGTTTTAAGGAAGATTAAAGATCTGATGAAGATACAGTAGATATTTATATGGATGACTTATGCATATGTAGGATAGACCCGATTATATGGATTATATCAATCTGTACCAGAAATTAACTTATAGGAAAATGGTTTTCCAGAATGTATGAAAACGAAGGAACCAAACGAATGTATAGGCAAAATGTAGAAAAGATTTTATCAACCATTGATTTCCTCTTTCGTTTCAACGCCTGTGCAGTTGCTATCATTATTGGCTTCACTCTATTCATTCTACAGGCATTCTTACTATAATCCACTTTCATTTACCTTTTTATTTGGGCTTTGTTATTTTTGCTTCTGCTTTTTTCTTTCTTATATGACTTTACTCATTTAAGGGCTCTGACCATAGTGAATTTTCGTAATTTGTGATGCATTAAATGTTAATTTGAACGTTATATAGGCCATTAAAGTATATCGTGTTATACATTTTCTGTTAGGCCAATCGTTTTTACATCTAAAAATATAAAAATCGCAATGAAAGAAATCGATGAAGAAGAAATTGAAGACTTTTGGGAAAAAGAGTATTTCAACTTTGAGGACCTTATTCTCCGTGAAAAATGAACAATTAAAATTTTTCTTTGGTTCAAATGACGTGTCTACTTTGGAACTAAAAATAGATTTGCGGAAAACTTTTATAACAGCTTATTTGTCTCAAAATCTGAAAATAGTAGTTTTTCTCATTTTTTCACTCATAATTTTCAGTCATAACTTTTCACGCATTGTATGAGAAAGTCTTTCTGACAAAGTCTAAATAATACAACTATTTGTGAGTACTTTAGAAAATCTTTGACGGACAAAGCTCTTTTCCCCATCGAGATTAAGCATTGTTGTAAAAAGGACATGATTAACGTCTTTATCACGTCTTTTTAAGGTCCTTGCAACCTTGGCTTCATTAATTTCTTAATTACTCATGATAGAATTAATTAAAAAAGATTTTTCAAAAGCAGTCTGTTCCTAAAAATGTCAAGAAGGTAAAAAAATAAAGTTTTAACTTCAAATTCCAAAACTGATTTTTCACTATGGTCGGAGCCCTTAATATGCTAAAACGTCTGCAGTCTTATTCTGGTGCGTTTTGGTTTTTGATAGCGATTTTAATACGCACGGCACTTTTCCACGGGGGTTCTGTTTGGATTTTAGACGCAGTTTTTTCCTGCAAACCTTTGAAAAATATTGTTATTTATTACCCCCTAACGTTACCCTGGGTTAACGATAAATTAAAACAATTGAAACGCACAGAAACGAGGTAACCAATCAGTAGTCCTGATTTGAGAGCAAACTGCGATTGTGTGTAAGGATTTTATCCTGTTCCTTTGAAAATTCACTCTCCCACCTCGATGCAAAAAAAATGTCTATTCATTTTATATATTTTAAGAGCTTCTTATTAATTTATTGTGTCAATTCTTCTTTTTAGAGATTAAAAAGTGTGTTTTGACAAATAATGTGAATTTTTTTATATTTTTGTTCAATTTTCAAACTTTAAATTTTGTACCAAGGATGCGTTTTCATATCACAATTTCACTTCGGCTTTCTGGTAAGAAAAATTTATATTCCATTCACAAGATATTCTGCAACGAAACGTTGTTCTAACGTCGAAACAACGTTGTTTTAACGTCAGAACGTTATTTGTCTGCTGGGGTTGTTACGTCAACTTTTCAGTCAATTTTTCACCAATTTTCAAGTCATTTGTGAACCTATTTATTAAGTTACGAGCCGTACAAGGCTGAAAGGAAAAAATTAGTGCGGCGGTAGAGTTTGGAATACCTGCGACAATTATTTTTTTCGCGCGGTCGCAAAATTTTCTTATTTTCTTATTTCGTCGATTAGAGATTTTGTCTTAGACGGTAGAATCGTCTAGTCTAAATTAGAATTTGCTTTACGAGTTATTTTCACTTATAATATACGTTATCGGACAAAACTAATGAAATTCGGACAAAGTGACAAAATGTTTTAAAATTGACTAGAATTTTGTACGACCAATAATTTTGGACTGATAGTTGAACACATTTTTGCTACATTGCGTTTTTATCTGAACACATTGCATATATACCCCATTGATGCTATTGATGATTCTGATGACTCATTGCCGTAGGACAGTTTCTACACCCTCACGTATTTTTTACGACGCAAAAGGGTCCTCAAGGTCGTACCCTGGGGCCAGGGTGGAGTCTCGTATAGGCTTCTTCTCATTATATAACGAAATAAAGTTTCTTTACGATGAAAAGTAAGGGTTTTGAGTAACAATCCCATCAGGACACAACGTTGCTTCAACGTCCAAATAACGTTGTGACGTTGAAACAACATTTGTTTTGACGTTGAAACAACGTCCCGTGCCGGCTGGGATCGAGTCTTGCACCACTTTTTCACGCCTTCAGATTGTGTATATATGCATTCGTTTTGTTTTTTGTTTTTTTTACAGTAGATAGGTCATATATGCTTTTATGTTTGTGAGGGTATCCTTCCTTTCAAAGAAGAAGCGCTTCTTAAGTGTGTTCAAGTGGTTTTTATCACCGCTGCCTCCGCTATTTTGGCCAAAGAAACAAATTTTAAGCATTTTATAAGAGTGCCGTCTGATTAGTTTATCTTTTGTTCAAAAAACTGATGTTCTTATCCAGCAGACACGCAACATTATTTCAACATTATTTCAACGTCCAAATATTAGTCTGACGTTGAAACAACGTTGTTTGGACGTTAAGACAACGTTCCGTTGAAGCCTTTTTAGAAAGTGTAACCGAGATTTACACCTTGAATGGAAAAAGATTTCAAACTTTTCTGAATTTAATCCTTTTTTTTATTTTTTTTTATTTTAAATTTAAGATTTAATCTTAAGAATGTTCTTAATTTTTGCTCTTATGTTTTAAGTAACAAATTTATGGTGGAGAAAAACTCAAAGAAAGGCTTGCACAGCTATAGCTAAAACACACCAGCCACTTAATTTTGATATAGTGGCTGAGTTGCAGCGAGCATCATCGGCTAAAATTGATCTTCGTCGCTGGACATTTTTGCTATATTCCTTGGCCAAGAAAAATGTCAAAATTTTGTTTTAGTAAATACGTACAAGGAAATGTAAACAAGAAGTTTGCGAATTTTGATTGGTTCTTTTTATCAACTGCCGAAATTCAAAATGGCTGCTGCAACCATGCTACTTTTTCATCAGAATCATAGAAAAGCAGTAGTAAGGTCTCCAGGCTAGCATAACTACAGATTACTTTGTTGCAATGTGAATGGAGCCTAAAAGAGAATTTTCAATTCTGTGTTTACATTTCAAACATAATCCGGAGTTTTTTGGATTTTTTTTCAAATATTATGTTTACTTTTATTTGAAGTGGACCTTAAGCTTTTGAGTGTTTTTTTAATTCCAAAAAGGAATCAATAAAGCTCTGTCTTTTGTCAAGTAGTCGGGGTCAACTGATGTTCAAAGTTCATCCCTTATGCCAAAATTGTGCCCAGGATTGACGGCAAAAACTTTAATGGAAAAGAAACAAAGTAGAAAATATGCTTTGAAGAAATATACATTGAAAATTCTTGATACCGAGATTTACAAATTCGTGAAATATATTTTTTAATTATTTACATGTGTTCTCGAAAAAAAAAGAAGAATCTAAAAAAACTAGATTTCAACACAAAATTGAGTCTCTCAAAGGGTCAAATTCTTTAACATTCCATTCCAAATTTTGTGAATTTTTTGAAAATTAGTATAGATAATAATCTTTCTAAAGGTCAAATTTCGGCTCGTAATACTCTAGTACACCCCAGCCAGGAAACAAATACAGACTCGAAATTAGCCATAAAAAGACGATGGATATATTGTTTGAGAACAAAAAGTTAACTTGTAAATGCTTATAATCAGGTAAAAAAAGTTTCTTTTTCATATCTGAGTAAAACCTCCAATAATCTTTTTCGGAAAACCGACTCATTAGAGCTTCACTTTGAAATTTTAAAGATTTGCAATTTCAATAGAATTTGGATAAGAAAATTTTCCAAATTTCAAGATATTTCGAATTGAAATTTCTCAATTTTTTAAAAGTCAACTTAACAAAATAATTTAAGCAGGGTTTTTCTCATATAGCTGTGAGCCAAATGTTTATTTTTATATAACAAATCACCCAGCAGGCACGGAACGTTGTTTCAACGTCAGAATGTTTTTGGACGTTGTGTGTCTGTTGGGATGTCTTGCCATCAAGTCTTATTCTCCTTCTAGTCTTTCAACGTTTGTTTTTAATTGTAACCATTGACAATAAAGCCGTTCCAAAGTTTTACTTCTTTCAAAACGTTCAGTAAATAATTGAACATAATCAGGACCGAGTTCCTCTTCCATCGTCTCCAAAGTTCGAGTCATAACTCGTAACTCGAGGTTATACATTGTGTCAGTAACCTCTGTACTAGTACTGTAGTTGTTATGTCTGCTAGTTTCATGGTAAGTGTGTCCAGAACTGTTGTATACCTTTGGAATGGACACACGCTGATTGTCGACCGAAATTAATGCAGGCGAAGATCGGTCGTCTCTGAGAAAGCCACAACGGTATCTCGATGTTGATGTTTTACAATTTTCTGGTGCATTGTTCTTCACTTCTTGCTGCTCCATTTTAACGATAACATGGTTGTTGAAATTATTGAAGTCTTCCATTGTTTCGTTTGATTTCCCACCATGTTCTATGGCTGTTGATTGAGTCTTATGTTCTTTAAGATTAAAAGTAGGTGATACATCTTTTTCACTGTGACTGCTATGTCCCTCCCCAAAGCTGTAACATCTATCGCGAAGTTCATTACCACCAGAAGTTTGTCGAGGTGAATTCATTGTTGAAGATGCTAAACTTGCACTGCGTGATCTGTTAAAATAACAATCCGGACTTTGGTCTAACCGGCGAATTGAACTCCCCGGAACATAGTCTAACCGGCTAGTTGAACCGCCCGGACTTTGATCTAACTGGCTTATTGAACCTCCTGGACTTTGCCTAGACCGGGTGAATGAAGAGTTGTCCGGTATTTCTACTGGTGATCTGATGTATGGCAAATCTCCCGAAGTGTCCCTTTGAAAGTTCTCCAATACTTGTGCTGGTTTACTGTAAGATTCGCTTGAGCTTTGTCGTGAATGGTCATGACTTGCTGATGGCCCTCTGGTGAAGGTGAACGAATCGCTGGAACTCCTTGAGGACCTTGTGTGGGAATGAGTCGGACTCCTTGTTTTATGGTATTGATCTCGAAAAGATGGAAAATAAATGCCAGTGGTGTTCACCATACTCACGTGACCCCTAGCCTCGATTTGATGTTCAATAGCCTCGATTTGATGTTTACTAGCCTCAGTTTTATAAAGTGTTCTTTTAGTGTCTGTTGTTGTTGATAAATATGTGGGCGATGACGAACTGTTTTTAAACATTTTTTTGCCACCATGTAAAGGGTGCTCTATCCGTGTCAACAAAGTCGGGAAAAGTGTGTGTAGTTGTTTTTGACGGTATACGAAACGACGTATCCATGCCGGCGTCGGTATATTACGTCGTTCTTCTTTTCCGTCATCTGTTACTATTGACGCCGAGGAGCAGGTCGTTCCCGTTGTTGGAGACTGGCTCAATTCTTTAGCTTTTTCGAAGATGTATTTATAAAGCTGTTGTTCCGTTAAGTGACTGTTGTGTAGAGCATAGTCGACTAGGATATTTTCTTGTTCTTTCTGTAAAAAGAAACCCACCCTTTTAGCTTCCTTATTTGTACCATCATTGAGGTAGTGGCGTAATGTTGTGCGAGGTATGTTGTATCTTTTGGCTGCTGCAGTCATCGATAGCATCTTTGTTTGCACTGATTTGATTGCTCGAATCATGTCTTTGTAATGCCAACTGTTGTAGTGAGTGGTGTGGCGTGGTTTCAGCTTATTGTTTTTAGATTCGCTCAGCAAAGGCGATGTTATTTGTGGTTGTCCTGTCCGGATGTTCGGTGATCTGATGGTCACGTCCGACGTGTATTTGGTGTTGAATTCTTGAGAATAATTTTGCATGGATGATGTATTTTGGTTGGAAGTATGATGCATCCTGGGTAACGTTGGATTTTCCTCTAGATGAACGAAAAGAACATGGAAGACTTTGATCATTAAAATGTTACAGAAAACTCCCATGTAGAGCTCCTTTTTTCGTGCAAACTTGGTTTTCTAGTCACTTATGGAAATTATTATTCTAGTTACTTTATGAATCAGTCCAATATCCGCAATTCTCCAAAAAAAATTGAATTTGAATTTAAATTTCGAGACCAATTTTGGGACCAGAGTTAAATGCTTGAAATCTCAGTTTGACGAAGCATAAATAAAATTTGCACAAAGATTGATCGAACGCAAAGAATAGAATCAGGAACAATTCATAAATTACGTCACGAACAACGACTGCCTCGTTTTGACTTGAACACTATGGTAACCGAATCCCAAGGGAGCTTAACAAAGCTTAGATGTGTCATTTTGAGTCTCGTGAGACATAATTACCTTGGTAATTATATGAAAATGAGGCAGTCGTTGTTCATGACGTAATTTATGGAAAGGTCTATTGTAGCCACTTTAAAATTTAGGTTTAAATCTGATTTACGTTACTTCCACCTCAAGCAAAAACCAAAATATGCAATAGCTTACCATTTACTGCAGTCGTTGAAGGTTTTGGCGAATGTTCGGCTGGATGTGTTGGCGGTGTCATGTCGTCTACTGTTTGTATGTTACTATCTACTGGCATTTGCATTTTCTTTATTCATTCATTCATTCATTCATTTAAGTCAACTGAATAAAACATTTTAATATATAGTTTCTTCGATAATCATGATGAATATTAAAGTCTTTTGCAAGAAGAAGAGTGTGATTATTTATGTGGGTCCCGTGCCCTCATGGGTTCGTGCCCCCGTGGGTCCAAACAAAAAACCCGTGGGTCCAGACAAAAAAAACCCGTGATAGTATCACTTTTAAATGAGAAAGTATCGTTTTAAACGGAAGATGGTAACGCTTCAAATAAAACCGTATCCATTTCACAAAAGTTGGTATCGTTTTAAATGAGATAGTGTCGTTTTAAAAATATCGTATTTAATGGCACTTCTGCGCGCCATAAAAAAAGTCCAGTTTCAAAAAACTCGAGGTAAAACATTCAGTTGTATTTTCAACACGGGGGTTTTGTTTTTTTATTGCCTCTATCTGTTGCTCCGTTGCTCGGTCTTGGTTTTTCATCTAAAAAGGTTATCATACTTAAAAAGAAAAACCTAGCGAATATACTGTTAAGTCTGTTTGTAATATTTTGCACTCTACACGCAATTGCCAAAATAATTTAAGATCTACTTCCTAACTTGGGACGCCGCGTTGTCAGATGCATGGTTAATTCCCATCTCTAGGCTGGCAGACCTTTTTCTTCCATCTATGAGAAAGCACGATAATATCATCCACGAATTTTATTAATCCACGGGTTTTCAGGACGCACGAGGAACCCACGTAATTTTTTTAACCCAGCGGTTTTTTGGAACAACGGGATTTCTTTTTGGACCCACGGGGGCATGAAATCACGAGGGCACAGGACTCATAAATAATTACACTCCAAAAAGATTGCCACTAAAATATAGTTAATATGTAGAAACCATGACGACGCTAAAGCAAAAAAAAGTACAAGTGATGTTGGGGCCTGTTTCTACAGGAGCAACTTTTACTGACAAAATTAAAAAAAAAGGTAAGTCATATATTGGTATCGTATGGCAACAAAGCATTGATTGTGTTTTTCAGTGATTCTCTACTATAGTTTCTGTCTGCAACACTTTCTCCGTCTGGGATTACAACCCCGTTGTATTTTGTTAGTGTATAAAATTTCTCAAATATTCGTTCATTTGAAAAATAGCAATCTAATATTCTATCATTTAATGTTGGACTAAAGGTCTATATGTAGACTTTTAGAAATGTTCTCCTTCCTTCAAGGTTGATGTAAATAGGGTCAGCTATTGCTATCAGATGCCAACAGGCTGCTTTCAAAAGCATTGAGTGTGATTAAGAGTTAAAGTTATATTCTACTATTTAAAATGACCGACGTTGTTAATCATTTGACTGGGATTCCTCGTTCCATTTACCCTTAGCTAAATTTAAATCATCTCAATTCTTTTTATCATTAATAAATTGCGAGTCTTGTTTTTAAGAAGACATACCATAGAAAAAATGAAGTCATTAAAATTATTAAAAATCAAATTATATTTTAAAAGGTATTATTTTGGCAATTCTTTGGTGGTCTATATCTTTGGTCTAACCGTATCTTGGTCAAAAAACGAATGAATTTTCCAACTATTTCCTTTTAACAAGTGTTGTAGATAAAGTCCCTACGGATAAACATTTTTGAAAAATTATTGAATATTAACCTATTGGTTTTCTTTTCTAAAAATCCTACACAAATTTTGCACCACCCTTGGCTACGCTACAGCCGGTGTCACCGTATAATATTACTCCCCAAAATTAATACTACTGGGAAATAACTACTCCCCGGTAATCTTTTCCCAGGAAATCATGACTCCCGGGAGTAAAAATTTACGCGAAAATAATGACTCCCTTCAGGAAATTTTTACTCCCCTGGTAGTATACCAAAAAATTGGCGTATATA
>JAUJPO010077907.1:0-10984 GCA_032270745.1 Tiaropsis multicirrata
GTAGAGCATTCATTTTTTAACGATTACATTTTATTCTTTTATTGTATTTAGAAATTTCTTTTAATATTTTATCACTTCATGACGTTTTTATACATTTTAATTGCCACCCCTTTTTAACATAAATACTGTAACTTTTTTTATATCTATTTATTCCTTCGCATCTTTTTCATCTCGTAGGAATTCCACAAGTTCTTCCCCACCGTCGTTTAATGATATGAACCAGGTATAATTATATAATTCATCTTCCAAATTAATGTCGTTCTTTAGTACGAAAGTCTCTAAAAATTGGTTGAATAAAAGAGACTAATTTTTGTCTCGATGCTTCGTTCTCCAAACTCGTTTTAGAGACTTTACTACGGAAATGGGCTCAATTTGGCAGCTCCATACCCTCTATTGCTTCGTTTCCATTTACTGTTTACTGATTTTTTAACTTTAAAACTTAAGGCCGGTTTCCACTTAGCGAAAGCAGCGCGCGCCTTTAACAATTTTTCTGTTTTGATTGGTCTCGTAGATAATATTAAGTAACACACTGACGTAATGTTATCTCCGAGACCAACCAGAACAGAGAAACATAAAAGGCGAGAGCTGCGCGCGCTGAATGGAGACCGGCCTTAAGATAGCTTCTTGGTGTTCATATAGTATATTTTTCATCCCGGTCAGCCGAGTAGAACATTTGTTTACATGATCAAGAAAGCCTGAATGAAAAAGTTAAAGAATCCAGTCTGGTCAACTGGAAAGCGGATCGACTCATCACGGTCGTCCAAACATTGGATGATCAAATCACTAGACACGAGAAAGAAAAGAGGAAATTTTCAGGCGTTACATATAATTCATATGCCAAATTGAGACCATGTAGTTCTTTAGTACGAAAGTCTCTAAAATATGCTTGAATAAAAGAGACAAATTTTCGTCTCAATGCTTTGTTCTCCAAACTCGTTTAAAGAGACTTTACTACGGAAAACTTACGTATACACGACTTATCTTCTCGCCAATGTGGGCTGTCTTGGTTGTCATATAAACAAAATTTATTTTTTACTACATTTCTATAGGAAAAGCCGACCCGGCCAGCCAGCCTCCATATGAAAAGCAGAACATCTTCTCTTTATTATTTCTTTTCATTTTAGATGTTAAAATCACTTAAAGAGGATTTGAGGGCTTATGAAAGCGAATGTGGAAGAACACATCTCTCTGAAACGCAAGTAAGTTTTTTTTTTACCTTGAATTACGTGTCTGGCATGCATATTTGTTCGATTTTGGTATGAAATTTGAGGGTAGGTATACACCACTGGACTTAGCTTCTGTTGTTCTAATTTAAACAATGGATCTATGGATAAGAATGGACTTTTCCAGAAAAATCTTTACCTTTTGAGGATGAAAGATATCCAGGGGGTTTGAAATTTTCAATATCCTAAGATATCTAGGGGTAAGAATTTAAAGACCAAGGATACCCAGGGGATCGAAATTCTTAGCACAGAATCCAGGGGGTTTGAAATTTTCGATATGCTAGGATATCCAGGGGGTCGTAATTCTCAGCACGGATATCCAAGGAGTTTGGAATTTTCAATATCCTAGGACATCCAGGGGTAAGAATTTGAAGACAAAGATATCCATGGGGTCGAAATTTTCAGCACAGGTATCCAGGGGGGCTGGTGTTAAGAAAAATTGATATCCTCAACCGGGTACGGATTTTTTACTGGAAAAGTTCAATGTGTTAAACTGGACATTCATTATGTATAAACGTTATGTCACATGCTATTAATCCGGTGCAACAATGTGCTCATAAGCAACGTGCTAATGAAATAAAACAACAGAAACACGTAGCTTGCTGGACAAGATCGTATAGAAATATTTTATGGGATAAATTTTTGCGATGGGTTTTAAGTTTCTGTTTATATGCGCTGCTGCTATTAATTGTGAAAATTACTTGAACCCTTCATTCCCTAATTTTACTCCATACTCATTCTTTCGTTTAAGTCGACATCTATTTCGTGTCAAGGTTATACGGCATCGCTATTATCTATCACTGGACGGCTTATCAAACATTTGAGAGAGGTACTGTATGAGAGTACATGGTTTGAGACTTAGAGACTTTGCTTGAAATCTATGTCCTTTAATCTCGCCGGGCAAGTCTTTTTGATGTTTTGTGACCTTCAAGATCATCGGTGAAGGCACTCCCCCCCCCCCCTCTGCCTGAAATAAAAACTGAAGAAGCTCTTGTAAATAACCCTATACACATTTTAAAAGGAATAAAAGAACAACCCGGATGTAACATAAGAACATAATACTTCAAAAGCTAAAAGGTTAAGACCACTCTGAGGGTTCTGATGAACATTTTTAAGGGAATTGCTAAAAATCGCAGTATAGTTCTAAGAACATACAAGGGATAAGGAATCCTTCCTCCGGTCACAATGTTCTACCTTATCGGACAAAAAATGTCGGACAAAAGTGGCGAAATTTTTTGGAGGTGACGACGAAAAAAAGTCAAAAAAAAAAGGTTTTTTAGGCTAAGATTTGCGTTTTTATGGACAAAAGTGACGAAAATGTTCGTGGGTGACGAAAATTATGTCTGACGAATAATCTAGTCCGACGAAAAATTAGACCGACATTGTTTTGTCTTGAAGGTATTGAAAAACATGTAAAAGGTTTTGAATTTGCAAACCAAAAGTCTTTAATGTACGATGTGCTTATTTTTCTCAACCATTTTTCAGGTGTTCTTATTGATGTTTTTAACTATGAATTCCAAATAACAAAGAAAGATGCATTGTCTTGGAAGAACGTCGTAATATAGTGTGAAAGATCCTCCCTTGCAGTTGAAAAAATTATAGTTTTCTTAATTTCATTTTCGGTACGTTCTTAAGATGTTCTTGATTTTCGAACAAATCTCAGCCTAAATGATCTTATAAACCGCTTTTTTTAGAGTGAAAGACAATTGAGAGAAGAGATGGGTATGAGACAAGAAATCTTGATAGCTTTCGAAGAACAGAAGTCAATGATAGATGCTTTAACATCGGTATGTATACTGTATGTATATGGCAGTTTAGTAGATACAATAGGCTGTTATACAGAAAATAATTGTGCACGGGGGGGGGGTGGTGAGGTGAAGGAAACAGGACAATTTTAATTACCTTTTATTCGGACAAAATTTTTATTCGGACAAAACTTTAATCATCTCCAAACTTTTTAGTCACTTTTGTCCGAGTTTGGTCCAATAAGAATAAGGTATGTATTTTGAATTGAATCGGTTTATTTGTATCTCGACTCAAGAAAGGTGTATTATATTGAAATTAAACTGTAGATCAAGTGCAACCTTTTCGATT
This sequence comes from Tiaropsis multicirrata, assembly GCA_032270745.1. Lineage (NCBI taxonomy): Eukaryota > Metazoa > Cnidaria > Hydrozoa > Leptothecata > Tiaropsidae > Tiaropsis > Tiaropsis multicirrata. The sequence continues at coordinate 3,318 of JAUJPO010077907.1, forward strand.
GGGGAAACTACTTATTGCATTCTTTTCTTTTTGCTTTCGTTTCGTTTCGTTTAAGGAGATCTCCCAACGGTTTACGCAATTTGTGTAAATTGAATTGAATGAAATTTGATTTTTGCGAGAATGCGTGAAAATAGGTTGCTTGCGTGATGTGTAAATAGCGAATTTTCGTAAAAGTTTCCTCGGTTTTCAGGAAATTGGGATTGTTTGAATTTCGAAATAAAATAGCGAGAATAGTGTAATTTTTGGGGTGATTGCGGTGGGCCTCTTCAGGAGTGAGTTTTAGATCTGAAATATCTAAATCACAATGACTATGACACGCATTTCCCAAATGATGTTCATGAATTTGTTTTATATTTACATAAGGATTTGATTGAAACACAAGAGGAGAATGAAAAGATGAAAGAGGAGATATTCAACATCAAAGAACAACATCAATTAGAATTCGCTTCTTTACGAGAGGATATACAGCGGCTAGAAGAAGGCATGAGGGCATAGAATTGCCAAATTGAGCCCATTGAAGTTTTCCGTAGTAAAGTCTCTTAAACTAGTTTGGAGAACGAATCATCGAGACAAAGATTAGTCTCTTTTATTCAAGCAATGTTTTAGAGACTTTTGTACTAAAGAACGACATGGTCTCAATTTGGCAGATGAATTATATGGAATGATCGAATCAAGCTGACATCTGTCCCTCTAAAGCGGACATTGCCCGGTAAAATTGTTGACAAAATAGATACCCGATATTGTTTTGAATTTTTTTGTTTTGTTTTGCTCAAGTGAAAACTTTTAATTCGTTGATTCAGATTTTTTACGAATTTAATTTCTATTCATTCCCTGCAGAACAACGAATTAATATTTTGTGATCGCGAAAAAGTAATCGCGTTATTTTTTGTCTTAAATAGGTGGCTATTTTACGTGTGTCCACTATAAAAAATAGTAATCGCGAAATATTTAGGGATAATCATTTCGCGATTAAAAATAGGCCCTAGTGGACACCAGGCTTTAAGTTTAAGATTTGTTTCAGTGATAAATTTGTATAATTCATTCTTTACACAGTTATTTGTTAATATACTTTATATACATTTTTCTCTGTGTCGTTTGATTGAATCGCATTTTGACCAACGGTAAGAATCTACTTTAATTGGATAAACTTTCATGAAAATAAGGGACAATATATTCGCAAGTGTACCCGGCGGATTGGGAGACGTTTACATATAATCCATCTGCCAAATTGAGACCATGTCGTTCTTTAGTACAAAAATTCTAAAAATTGCTTGAATAAAAGAGACTAATTTTTATCTCGATGCTTCGTTCTCCAAACTCGTTTAAGAGACTTTACTACGGAAAACTTCAATGGGCTCAATTCGGCAGTGTTGATTCAGCATTCCTTGATACTTCTTATGAGCAGAAGAACCTTTTATCATATGCTCATCAAAAATCCCATTTTAGGCTGGTTGTTACTTAAGATGTTTCACAGGGATCCACTAATTTTAACAAGGGGAGAGATAGAAGGAGGAATCATAGCATCCCTGTCTGTGACTAATTGTATAGTCGTCAGATAGATTATTAGACCTTAATAAACCTTTTCTTTACAATTTTTCGTTCTAGACACCAATGATTATGATTGGTTATCTCCTCGTGTCTGGCGCCTTCTTGACAAAGTAAGCTTTCATGAATTTTTTACTTGTAAATAGCTTTAAATCAAGAATTTTCTTGAGAAAACTGGAAAATGTGGAAACATTTGTTGTAGTAATCCAAGAAGTGCATCCATGATATTTTGAGTGATTTCTTAGCTGAATCAAAGTAACTAGTAAGGCTAGTAAGTAAATCATAGTAACGGGCTCTAGAGAACTATTTGAATAGACTGTTTGAGTATGTTAGCCCACAACTTAACTTGTCTAAACCCTATTCATAAACCCTTGAAACTTGAAACCAAACGAAATAATTATTTAACAAGATTTTAAGTTACTATTTTTAAAAATATTATTGTAATTTCAAAACACATCTGCTATGATTCCTTTCAACAGACTACGTAAACCAGTCAGTCGGATGACTGCCGAAGAACAAAAACTGGAAGGGGAATTCAGATATGTCAATTCTAGAGTTATCACAAACAGGTAACTGATCTACATAATTCATCTGCCAAATTGAGACCATGTCGTTCTTTAGTACAAAAGTCTCTAAAAATTGCTTGAATAAAAGAGACTAACCTTTGTCTCGATGCTTCGTTCTCCAAACTCGTTTAAGAGACTACGGAAAACTTCAATGAGCTCAATTTGGCAGCTCCAAACCCTCCCTAGTACCTATATTGATATACCTATCTCAAGAGCTAGTTGTCTTATATTTATAAACTAGAAATAACTGACGCCTAAAAGTGCCCCTCCTCCCTTGCATTCTTTGAGATTAATATTTATCAGATTCATGAAAGGAGAAATAACTTCATAGAAACATCAATTATTTTCAAGGTAAAGAAAAGCAATGCATCCATGGCATTAAGCTATATAATTATTTTATTTCGTCCGTCCTTCATATAATATTCAAAAGAATCAAGTAAAACATAGTCAAGCAACAAATTCTATACTTTTTACCTTTGAGAATACATCAAATTTCAGTATGGGGAATTCAACTCCCAAGTTTGGAAGGTAATTTAAGCTGTAATTACCATACGATCTAAAAAACTATCTGAAAAAAGCTTTTTCTATTTTATTGTATTGCAAGAGAAAGGAAGATAAATACAAAAAAATAGCGAAGGAGATAACAACTAACTAGCACCCGTTGTTCACAAAGAAACAAGATCTAATTCAGGTTAGGCTGACCCGTTGTCTCTCTGAATAATTTATTTAGAGAATTTGCAGTGTTCATGAAGCTATAGAGGCCCCCTCGTGCCGGGGGTCAATAAACCCTAGTTGAAAAGATATTCTAGAGTGGATATATTTTTAAGATAAGATGCCTCAGGATGCCAAAAATCTATGGTACAATAGAATGGAGATGTCTTATTGTTCTTTTCTTCCTCTTTGGGCGCCACTTCTTTCCCTGGATTTATCCACTTACCCTCGCTCTAATCCCTTATGCTGAGTGCCAAGCAGGACAGCAGCGAGTACCAGTTTTCAATTCTTTGGTCTGCCCCGGCTGAGGGTTGAACCCACAACCTTGTGAACGGGAGGCGAACACTCAAACCATTCAGCCACCGTTACAAAGATATAGGTAGTGCACATTTATTACGAGCAGACTTTCCTTACATTAGAAGCTCTAGGTATTCATTTTTTCAGTCGTCTCCGACCTTTTAAAAAGCACTCTTTTTAAGCAAACAATATTTAATACAGTTTCTATGTCTAATTAATTAAATCAAATATTAGTACCACAATGTGCCGTAGGGTACTTTCTTTGGCTTTCCTGAGTCCTTTTTTCTGAGTCACTTTTTCAGTTTTTAGGACAAAAATAAGTCCAACATAGAGTTTTCAAACGTTGTTTAAATGTACTTTTTAATGATGTGTCATATGACTTTCGAGTCGATCCAAACATTCTATTGGGTTTTCAACCAATGTCTCTACATGTTTTTTCATCGATTGAAGTTCCTTAAGATCGATTTCTTCGAACAAGTTGACAGTTGGGTAATCGGGAGCTCTCATGAAATAATTCTCACAGTTGCCGTTCTCTAGCATCAAAAAAAGTGCGCGTAACAGGTCCAAAAATCGTGCTGCCATTTTGCTTTCTTTCCAATCTCTCCTACGATGAAGTCGGTCGGTTTCGTGGAAGAAAATGGTTTGTAAATGATATGGTGTAAGCTTGGAAAGAGCGCTTTCACTATCACGAACTTCAGTAAACATTCTCAACAACTTTATGCGACAACCATCGGAAATCGTTCGTAGCTTGTTCTTTTCGGCTACGAAAAACGAGTATTGCCAAACCAACTTAATGTGCCTTCCCTTCCGTTTCATCTGCGGGATGGGTGTCGGCATATTGTTATTGGCGTCCAACACCAACGGGATTGCATTTTTTTCGGGTAATTGAACAGCTACAACGTGTGATGTTGACGGGATATCTTTACGTGACATATCACTCCTTGAATCTGGAACGGAAACGGCGGGTAGAAGCGTAACTCGTAAATTTTGATTGATGCGTATCACAATTTTGAAGCGCTCATCTTCCAAATAAATCTCAGTCAAGCCTTCAGGTAACTTTTTGAATTTCTTCATATCGATGTATTTACGTAGCACATAAACGGCCCTTTTGACGTATTGACGTAGTACTCTGGTCACACGTTTGGGCGAGATATAAACGCTGTTTTCATCCATGCAATCTTGCCAAAGGCTTGAAGAAACAGGTTGTATTCTGGCTGATTTTCCACTTCTTTCACGATGAAGATATAAGGAGTTGTTAGTCCCCATTGATAACTGCAACATCATTTCGAATTCGACAACCCCACTATCTTGGATACCACTATAAGGCATTCCAAGGGACACCAAACTATGAGGTCGGAATCGAGCATCCACTGTTTTGGCTTTACGAATGATTTTATGAATCACGGAGTAAGCAAGATCTTCATATTCCGCCTTTACCTGTAGGGTCTCTTGGACTTTAGTTTCGTAAATATTTTCGATTTTTTCACCGAGTTGATCGAGGATGGCTTTTCGTTTAGGATCCTCGACTTCCTCGTTTGAAGGGTCTTTTTGAGGCTGCGGGGCTAGAAATAAAAAGGTTTTATAAGTAAATGTGAGACATCCGAGAATGTCAATCCCTCGCAGGCTCAGATACAGAGGTAGGCTATAACCAACGAAGGAGAGTGCACTAATTATCATTTTACCTTATATGGAAATTAATTACTCTCCTTGAATAAGAAAGTCTACCTCCTGTACCCGACACTGGACCTGGACAGAACTGTCAACCTCTGGATATATAAATTTTTGACGCATAAATACTTTTTGTAGACAATAGATCTTGAAGGTCGACCAACGCTTTAAACTATAATTCTAACATTAACATTGCAGCCGAGTAGCTATGAAATTCAATTGGCGATTCTCTCCTTCGTGATCAACACTGCGGCACTGTTTTTTTTTAATTTCAAAACAACGTGAACTGCAAGACCAGATAAATCTGTTTGTTATTTATAGGTTTGAAAAATGTAAACACACTGGTAATGTTGAAAGGTTTGACATGATTTCTTACAGTTGAAACCAGAATCTCTAAAAAAATGCCCTACCTTCATCTACAGCTGCCATCTTGAACTGTCTCTAAACTAGACACACCCTAGCATATTGACTGACCTTTTCTTTCCTCAATGTATTCAAAGTCAGTCAGTACGTATTCCTGATAATTTCTTTTCTTCTTAACAATTTCTTTTTTCTACTATTCGTTATAAACCTATCAATTATCAAAAAACAATATGAGAAATATTTTTTGTTTTCATCAAAACCCTGTCGAATTATGTCAGATAATTCGCTCAATAATTTTGGAAAATAATGACTTTTGAGAGTCTTATCTCTCATTACGTCATCAGTTTGTTGCATCTTTCACTCATGTTTGATTTCTCATGATAGCACTGCGATTAAAACATAACTTCCTACCATAATTATTGATATAAGCTCTCTTACACAAAAAAACCGACACTCCAACTGTGATTCCTCGAGTATATTATATTTTTAACACTCAAAGTACGAAGGAGATTTTTTTTCATATTAATATATGCTGTAATATCATATACTGATGTAGTGATGCACGAAATTATAATAACATCTTTCATATATAAGGTCAAACCATAACTCCTGAATACAACTTCTTTTGGTCTATAATCAGATATTCTCAAAAATAAATTCTCTCTACCTAAAAAGTTTAAAGTTTTGGACGCTTAATATTGCTAATATTTTGTGGTTTTTTAAAGGTCAGAAATAACGAAACTCCAGTAAACTAAATGTATAGCTGTATCATTAGATAAGTTGTTCTTATAAAAGATATTGCAATTTAAAATCTTAACAGATACTTTCGAAATTGAAATCCAATCTCATCAAGATTTCATTAAAAGTTTGACAATCCAATAATCAGGGCCGGTAGAATTTATACAAAAAATTCTTGCCGTTTTTAATCAAGTTGGATCAATGTTATATAAAATTCTGCACACCTTTTTATAAGCATCAGTTTTTTCGGGGCTAAGCCTCGACTTGTTTTTGTTTTGTCTGTACCAGGCGATCCCGCTTTGTCTTGCACAGTACACTATGATTAAAAAGTCTGTGGAGGTCCAGTACAGGCTACGATTTGCCTTCTAAAAGTGTTCGGAAACTTATATTATCCTTATGATATGCTTTATTTTTTTGCAAAGAAGCTGAAAGTAGCATTTTAATGGGTCAGGTTCTACCCAGCACATATTGAATGTTGTTTTGACGTCGAAACGACGTTGTCATAACATCAGAACGTTATTTGCGGACGTTGAAAGAACGAGGTGTCTGCTGGGTAGTAAAAAATTGTCGTCCAATCATATAATCTTCTTGTTTCGGCAATTGACATACGATGATTAAAAGCTTGCATTTTGTAGCAGGAGTATACCTCATGTTTATCTGTGCGTAATTTCTGTTTTGTCGTAAATCCCCCGTGAAGTACTGTCAACGGGTGATACATTACATAACTCTGCCATACTTTTTACTGTGTATTTAACCGAATAGCAATATAAATTTAAAGTGAAACCATGGTGACAATAAGGCGCAAGTTGCAGTGCCGTAGACACAAAATAAATATTAGGGGGGGGGGGGCATATGCTTAGTATCTAAGGAGGCCCAACCATGGTTGGGGCCGACGGGCCGGGAAGTTTTTTGGATTTTGGATCTTCCAAATTGACTAAAACGGCCTTTCCGAAAATCAATTTTAAACAATAGGAAAACTAAAACTTTAATTTATTTTCACGCAACAAGACTATCGTTTCGAACTCTACATAATGAATTATATAATATAAAAGTAGTATATTCTACGCATTAAAGTGTCCAAAATGTTTATTCTTGTTTGGCATTTTGTCAATGAATTTGAGAATGAATTCATCCGCTCCGACATTTTGCTCCTTTGCAAAAAATATACATAGCTTGAAAATCTTTTTTGGCTCCTGGAAAAAAAAACTGTTCGATGCGGAATTTCGCGTTCCTGGAAAAATACATGTGTTATATATAAGTTGCTCCTGGAAAAAAAAAAAATTATGTTCTGTTTTTTTTTCCAAAATGTTCTTCCTGGAAAAATATATGTGTTCTTTTCATGATTGCTCCTGGATTTTCTTAACACAACAGAGTTCTGCTGGAAAATTTTATGTGTTTTATTTTTAAACACTCCTGGATTTTCTGAACAAATATTTTGCTGAAATTGGTGCCCGTGTTTGTGATAAAATTCACTTCCTCCTAGATTTTCTTATCTGTTCGCTAATTAAAATGTTCCTGGATTTTCTCCTAAAGTTTTCCCTCCTGGAAAAATAGTACAGACATTTGAGAAAAGTCCACCGGCAGCTGCTCTTGCACCTTGTTACACATTTGTCTAGGGTCAAAGTAAAAAGTGGGGGGCGTACGAGGAGGTCCTCTCACCGAAATACCGACAATTTTTCGTCAAAATACCGATATACCGCCAACCGTCACCGACAATAAACTTTATTAATTTGATTCATAATTTTTTTAATGATACTCTGAACCACTTGGATCTGCCAC
>JAUJPO010077929.1:0-10983 GCA_032270745.1 Tiaropsis multicirrata
TCCAGGATCAGCAGCCGATTGATCTTGGAAATCGTCATTTCTACATCCAGTAGCCATTTCGATGGATTTTGTTTGATCTGATGACTTCAGCATGTTAACTAAATGCAGCTGGTCTTATGGTGTAATCTAGATTCTTCACTCTTTCGAGACGCGTCTACCTCCTGGGTACAGAGGATTTTTCTTCGAACTGTATATTCGAGCTAATCAGTCTATTTCAACTGACCTTCTGCACCCTGGCTGCAGGCGTCTTTTCTTCGAGGATACTTTGGCCTCACACTCCGGCTACCTGGCTCCGGTAGACTTTTCTTCAGGATTTTCCGACCTTATCTAGCACCTTGTTGACCAGGGCTGAACCGTCTTGCTTTCTTGGTGTTTGATACAAATCGATGCTGTGCTGGTCTTGGCTTGAATGGATGGACAATTTACATAAATGAACTTGACAAGAATTCTGATATCGTTTCTTTGAAAGTAGTCTCCGCTTTTGTGAATTTCTAATATTCCGAATCGAAATTGCTTTCCGTTACAAAATGCGACCGTCCGCCATCTTTGTTAACCGTCCATGGCTTTGGGGATTTGGGTATAATTAAACGCTCAAATTCGAATTATCTTCTTTTTTAAAACAGGCTCAACTTGGGTACATTTTTAGCTGGCCAATATGACGATTTCAACCAAATTCAATATTGTGTTAAACAAAATGGTCAAGGTTTCACCACGATTGATCACAATGTTGACAAACACACATCTCAGACCTGTGCGGCGCTTTACACTGGAGGGTTTTGGCATGGCGATTGCTTTCACATCAACTTCAATGGGCATTATGACGGTGTTGGAGACTTTGTAGGAATTATTTGGCAGTCATGAACACAGGAAGAAAAACCAATGAAAAGTCAAATGATGTTTCGCAGAAAAGATCATTGAAAAAGTATAGCGCAATCTTTATCGAACGATTTTCTTTATCTCTGGCATTTAAGTAATGAGTGAGATTTCACGTCATAATTTGTAAATTTAATTTCCTTTGAAATTATTTTGACATTAAGTTTAAGACGTTTTTGCAGAATATATTGAAAATAAAACTAATCGCGAATGAGCGATTGTGAATATTCTGGTGCAGTTTGTGTGGAATTTAAGTAGTATAGAGACTTTGAATATCACGCTCTTCTTAGACTTTCAGAATACTTTCTCCGTTTTATCTTCAAGCAGAGTTTCTATCTAATTTAAAAGGAAGAATAGATCATAAATCACGTCATAAACCAACAACACTTGCCTTCGTGCGACTTTACACTGAAGTTTTTCTGCTGGAAGATCGGTTAGCAGAGACAAAGGCATCTATTATTTATCGTGAAAGACCTTATTAAGAAACTTCTTGAAATACAAAGCACTCTGTTAATAAGTTTCTTCGGAATCATCGGATCATATCCGGGGGCAACTTTTGTTGTTCGAGGGTTCAAATCAACGGGTAAATTGCTGTCCGGCGGGACAGTCTTTTCTTCAACAGTCCATTCGTGGAATCTGCGATCTGAAGTCGGATTTTGTTAATTTTTTATTCCTTTTTGCTATTTATCTATTGATGATGAAAAGCAATGAAGGATACAAATGTTTCTATTTTTTTTTACAAAAAATAAATAATACAAAATTTGCTTCATTGGATATCTTACTTTCTATTGATATTTTTTTACTGAATAATTCATTCTGACTGATCAGTTGCTTTCCCAAGTCACATCTTACTTGGCAACCCGATAATAACTTTGTACTCCTGTTTGTACTCCTATTTTTTATAAGCATACAGTAAATTTCGAGCCAAGTTTATCGTGTTTTGCATCTTCTTACATATCTATCTTACCTATGCTTCCCAGCAGACAATTTTGTTGTTCTAACGTCCAGACAATTTTGTTGTTTCAACGTCAGGACGTTATTTGAACGTTGTGTGTCTGCTGGGTTAACAAAGAATAAAACGCTCTAAAATTATTTCGAATCTTTTTCTCATTCGTATTTGTTCATTCCTTGTGCAGAAAACCTTCAACAAAATATCTTTGAAAATTTAATTTTAATTCGCTAAATATTTAATAGTTTGGGGTTGAAGTTTTAGGTGAGAAAATATTTGTTTCATCATTTCTCATTATATTTTATAGTTCGTAGTTTCTCGATTTTTGTTAAATTTGGTTTTTGAGAGTCAAGATAATGAAAGCGATGGCTTGTTCTCTAGTTTGCGAATTTCACAAACTGTTATCATCATCTTACCTGCTTGCTGTTTTATTGTTTTCAAATACCAAAGTCTTATCTTTAAGTACGAGATTCGTGACAGTGGAGGATAACGCCAAGGTGGTCACAGGTTTGGTTCCTTACCGTGTCACCGAGGTTCAAAATCCAATCCAATGTCATCATTTTTGTCATCAAACGTCAGATAAATGTTGTTATATTCAAACCGAATCTTCACAGAACGGATATCTATGTTCTTTATATGATTTCATCGGGGAGATAAACAACTATTTGACTACTTCACCAACCGAAAATGGACGAATCTCAGCTGTTGTGAATAACCAACGCGAATGTCTAGACTGGTTCCGTATGGGCTACAAAACGAACGGAGTCTACTATATCAATCACCAAGGCAACAAGAAGAAAGTGTTTTGTGATATGACTACTGAGGGCGGAGGGTGGACATTATTTCAAAGGCGTTTTGATGGGTCAGTATCGTTTCACCCTCGACCATGGGAAGAGTATAAAAAGGTTTGTTTTCGTGTTAGGAAGTACTTACTCCAGTGAAACCTCACCTGTCAAATCAGGGAATTTTCATTTTAATATGTTTAAAACCAGAAGGGCGTCTTCAGTTAATTATTCTAAGAATCTCTATTTTTTAAATAATTTTCTGCTCCTCCCAATTAATGAAACTACAATTTCCTTGACGCGGCCTTTCTTTAAATTTTTTTTTTCGTCTATGAATCTTCAAACGTTGTTTAGTACTGTAACCTCGACCCCAGGAGGAGAACAACGTTTATCAGAAAAGCTTATGCCCCTGGTTACGAGGTTGGGAAGGAAAGGCAGCGAAAAATGTGATTATTTTTCGCGAATTTTGGCCGTTTTCATGGAAATAAATCCTCGCGAAAATCTTTATTTCATGTTTTTGCTGAAAACCTCTATGTAGGAAAATGAAAGAAATTAGGTTAAAAACAGACTAATTTGCAGAAATGAATCTCCGCGAAATCTTTAATTTTCCAATTTGAATCTCCGCGAAGATTTATATACCATTAACGTAGATTCTGAATGTTTGTTGTTTTTACCAACATAACAGGGATTTGGTGACGTTTATGGAGAGCATTGGGCTGGGAACGAGTTTCTTCATCAATTTACAAAAGAACGTAAAGAGGTGGAATTTGCTGTCCACGCCACACGATTCAATGGAGAAACACAAATGAGTAAATACACAGGCTTCAAAATTGATGACGAAACAACAAGTTACCGGTGAGTATAGTCAGTAAAGAAATCACTGGCCTGGCATTGTATTGGATCAACTAGATTTGGCCTCAAAACAATAACTCTATTGTTTATAAACGAATAAACGCCCCCGCCCCGCTTATTCGAAATATTTTCGGAAATGTATTATCGGGCTCACTCTGCTTGCCAGTAGAAAGACAAAGTTTTCTCGACGTTGTTTCAGCACGTCTTTGCGACGTCAATACAACGTTGGACACATATGTACTATGTTTGAAATAACGCTGACACTGAAGACCTGGAAATTGGTAATTTTTATTGACGACCTAGTTCAATAAAGTGGCACGCTAAAAAGATATGCATTGTAAAAAGAGCTTTCCAACGAACGCAAACATGACCTATATTTTGCTTCAGCCAAAAGGGTGAAAAATCTATACGAAGTTGGTGCGCATCGTCACTTTGGTAAAAACCTAATATTTAAGATTTTTACGGATTACTACTGTACTGAAATAACGTTGTATGCCTGTTGGGGATTTGGGTATGATTAAACGCTCGAATTTGAATTATCTTCTTTTTTAAAACAGGCTCAACGTGGGTACATTTGTAGCTGGCCAATATGACGAGTTCAACCAACTTCAAAGTGGTGTTAAACAAAATGGGCAAGGTTTCACCACGTTTGATCACGATGTTGACAAACACATATCTCAGAACTGTGCGGTGCTTTACACTGGAGGGTTTTGGCATGACAATTGCTTTCACATCAACTTCAATGGCCATTATGACGGTGTTGGAGACTTTGTAGGTATTATTTGGCAGTCATGGACAAAGAAAGAAAAACTAATGAAAAGTCAAATGATGTTTCGCAGAAAGAATTATTGAAAAAGTATAGCGCAATCTTTATCGAACGATTTTCTTTATCTCTGGCAATTCTTTTGACATTTTTACAGAGTATATCTCAATTTTGTATTCAACTTTCAATTAAAATTAATAAATTTAACTTGACTCAATATTTGGGAAAAAAATTGGTGGCTCGATCAAGACTGGGGAGGCAAATTGGAGGCAATTTTGTGCCCCTTACTACCTAGGGAAAACTTAATTTTAAAAGCACGCGAGCGAAGCGAACGCGAAATTTTTTCTCGATAATTTCTCCTTTTTTAGGGCTAAAACTGCTATTTGCGTATTTAGTATTTTGAGGAGCCTTTTAGCGCCCTTTACTTTTCGGCGCCCCCTAAAAATGGGGGAGGGGGCATCCCCTGTCCCCCTGCCCACGCTACTACTTTGAATCTATTGTGTAGCATAATAGATCAAAAATTTTGCGACTTAGCATGTCACCCAAAAAACAGAATATAATAGCTTGTAACGACATTGGTTTTACCAATAGTTCAAAATATTTTATGTGATGTAATCGTGATTTGCTCTATCTCTCATCATCATTGACACTGACAAGACAACTCTGGAAGATCGTAAATAAATTTCTTTTTTTCAACTGCTATTCAACACAAGTGAGAAAAACACTTAGAATTTCAGTTGGTAAGGATGAGGCGCAACCATGGTTTGCGTCGAAGGAGATAAAATTTGTCATTTCCGTTGCCCTGGTATGGCTTAAAAAGCTCTCTTTTTTGACAAATTCATCTTTTAAAGTCAATAGGGTTGAGTGATTCATGATCTGGATTCCCAAGATTCTTTTCAATTTCAGAGGCAATATATGAAAGCCGAAAGGGCATCAATTAATACAATTCCATTGCCATGTATGAAATCAGAATGCTATTTGCGCGGCAAGATTAAAAAAGGTTTTGATTGTGAAAATTTGACTGCTGTCCAATTTTTTTCATCACGCATTTCTGACCTTGAAATCACGCATCACGCGCCAAAATTTTGTCATATCACGATCACGCTTGTGCCCCTGATAACACCAAAAAATATTATCACGCAATAACGCGACAAAATAGTCCCAATCACGCCATCACGCAAACATTTTACTACTTAGATGATACAGTTCTTTTATTCATAATGATCCATTTTCAAGGACTTTATAAAATTCTTAACCCACGCTCAGAGTGTGGGACAAGAAGTATCTTTAAGTAAACGACAGAAAACCAAGAATTTTAATTTCTTTTACACGTATAATATATGATTCATCGATATCAAACTTAAAGAAATGAAAGTCCCAAGAACTTAACTAAAGCTATATATGGAATTTATGAAGCCCTTGAATCGACATTCCATGATTTGTAAATATATAGACAGGCGCTTGGCAAACATTGCCGAAATCCATTCCAAACAGCTTGAGGACTTCACTTTGAGCAAACACTAAAGCTTTTACAATGACAAGAAAAAGAGAAAGAAGATACCTATATTTTTAGCATTGGAAAGTAACAAAAAAGGACGGGGTAGAAAAAGTATAAATTTTTCATCTTTTCTAATCCGTTGATGTCACTAATTGCTGTATTGAATTATTTTTTTGATCAACAGAAATCAACCACATCTGCTTGAAAGGACGTATCTGGACCACAGACGCAATATTCAAAAAGACCCGTTCATCGTCGTCATCGTCTGTTCATCATCGTCATGATTAATATCTGGGCACTTAACCTGACTAATAATGAAAACATGCTTATTTCCGTTGCTGAGAGCAAAACTAAGAAAAATTATCATTTTGGCTTTTCTCAACGTATTGGCGCGTTTGTCAGGCCTTCAAAATTAGAACGCCTTGCTACATATCAAATCCAAATACAGCTTTAAGGGTTATAACCATAGTGAAAAATAGGTTTTGGAATTTGAAAATAAAACCTTTTGTTTTCGCCTTCTTGACATTTTAGGAACAGACTGCTTTTGAAAAAAAAAAATTAATTAATTATATCATGAGTAATTAAGAAATCAATGAAGCATGGACCTTAAAAATGCTTAATCTCGATGGGGAAAAGAGCTTTTTCCTTCGGCTTTTTTCTAAAGTACTAACAAATAGTTACGTTTTTTTTTATTTTGCGTAAAGTATTATCATCCAATGCATGATTCAAGCCTTTGAGACAAAGAACCTGTTAGTGTTACAAAAGATTTCTGCAAATATATTTTTAGTTCCGAACTAGACCCATCATCTGAACCAAAAATAAATTTAAAATGTTCATTTTTCACTGAGAATTTGGCCCTTAAAGTTGAAATACTCTTCTTCGCAAAACTCTTCAATTTCTTCTTCATCAATTTTGTTCGTTGCGATTTTTATCTTTTTTGATGTAGAAATGATTGGCCTAACAGAAAATGTACAACACGATATACTTTAATGGCCTAGATAACGTACAAATTAACATTTAATACATAACAAATTACGAAAATTCACTATGGTCAGAGCCCTTAACAAATTTTCACTACTATCAAGATATTATTTCCTCATGTCCAAACTGTTCAAAGCGGTTAGTTTAAATACAAGAAGCGGGTTTGTTTAATCAAATCTGTTAACGACTTGAAAAATAAACTGCTGTCGATTTTTTACGAATTTTTTATGTTAAGAGTCTGTTTACACTGAGACTTATCCGGTTCGAATTTTTAATGACGTGAGGAAAAACGTCCTAAGGGAAGACTGCAGAAGACGGAAATAATTTTTGAAAAACAATAACAAACAGGGGACATTATTTAGCCTGTACCAACCGTTATTCTTTATGTAGAGGATGATAGTAAGGTTTGTTACGTTTGGAAACATTTTTTATGGAATTGTGTTTTCAAATCTAGCCTCTACCTGCGTGGAATGAAAGTTATTTATAAAAACTTCATTGTTAGATTTGAGGACTGGGCAACAGAACACACGGCAAGATTCTTTTGAAACGTAAAAATCGGATTTGGTACAGGCTCTATAGGGATGATAAACAACTTATCGTTAGACTGAGTTACAGCAGCACGCAGTTCCAAGATATTTAAAATTGGATTCAGATTGCGACAGAGTTGTATTTTAAAAGAGGAGAGAAAGGCCTATGAAATCCCTCTTAAGCCTACTTTATCACCACTAGTTGTGTAAAAAGGTCCCCCGCTCTCCCCAACATTTACGCATTTATTCAAACTCACAATTCCTTTTACAACTTGCACAATCCTTATATTTTAAAAGTGGGGAAACTTTCATATAAGTCGGGGAAATCGGGGAAATTTCTTCGATTCACGCAACGAAACCTCGTCATTCACACAATACATCACGCAAGCAACCTTAATTTACGCATTTACGGAACAAGAATCAAAACAAAATCCCATTCATGCAAGCACTTAAACCACTGGGGGCCTCTCTAAAGGAAATACAGGATATCCTTATATCCAGGAAATAAAAAGATAGAAATTGGAAATTAAATAGAATTGAAAACCAATGAACAAAAAACTAAAAATTAACCCTCAAATGTGTTCCGTAATTATCCAACACAATCGAATCATTCTCATATAACTAAATTTATCACGCTCTAGCTCTCTAAGTCATGATACCTTTTATGCAAATTTTGAAATCTAAATATGTGTACTAATCTTTTTCATGAATGGTGTGTGAGTGAGTCAACAAACAAATAAAAATACACAAATGGTTTAAAAATCTCGTTTACCGGATCAGTTACTATTTGATAATGTAGCGAAATCAAGCTCTACAAGCGTCATATAAGAAAACAGAAAAAAAAACAGAAATAAAAACAGTGCCAATATAAGTTCAGTCTTTTGTGTTGATGCCTTTTTTAGGTTAAAAAACATAGCTATTATAGTGACGCAATATGAAAATAAGTTGAATTTCTCTGAGTATAAAAGCTGCTTCGCAACGGCGCCCTCTTTTTTAATGGACGGGCGATACGTCCCACTGGTCTCCACAGTAAAAACATCACTCAAAAAGATCTAGTGTTAGAAATGGTCACCGTAGTTGAAAACTGTTTACTTTACCCAGAGATTCGGAAAAGGGAGATAAGAAACGCGATATTCATGTATGTACTATGTGCTGTTCCACTCTTTTGTTCCTTTTGAAATCATTGAAATCTAACTATACAATAACAACCTTTTCTTCCAAATCAGAGTAAGGAATTATAAACCTTTTTGCCAACTTTTTTGAGCCCGTCTCAAGAAAAACTGACTCTGCCAATAGAATCCTAATAATATTTTCTATATTGGAAAATTTTCATTCGACTTTGACCCAAAATTGTTGCTGCTAAAATATTTATAAATTCAGCTCTGTCCTTGCGACAGAGTGCAGTTTTGATGTCAAATTAAAAACATTAATTCAAATCTAAAAAGACTTCCTTTTGTTAAATGCAGCATTCCCATATGAATACAACTTCATCGTTGTATTTCAAATAATCAGAAATGGCATTCTAATGATATTTTAAAAGTCGTTCCGTGTACATATCGTTGAATCTTACCTCCCCTTCAGAGAGTTCCGAATTGAAAGAATAAAAAATTTATATGATAGAAGCGTTTCTATGAATTAAATTCCTATCCTTCTTATCCAAATCTCTGCTTTACCTCAGTGAAAAAGAAAAAGTAATCCCTCTATAAAGATACGACGAAATTGTTGAATAGATTTCACCAACCTACCCTATTGCGGGCTAAAATTTATAATTGCGGGCTAAAAGTTTGAATTTTAAACTCAAATTTTTGGTATCCACTGAGGCAAAAGGGGTATTTAAAGATAAAGGGTGGGGATGACTTTGAAAAGAGACTTTAACCCGGTGGAGGCACTGATCTTGACGACCGGCGGGGCCGTGCCACCCGGAGGTGGCCGCGGCTTTTTTATACTATGGTTTCTACTAGTTTTTGAAAAAAGGTGCTAAAAATTAAAATAACTCGATCCTATTAAAGCAACCGTCGGCACGTCCCCATACCTGATTTTGCATAAGTGACCTCCCTCCCCTCGGGGACTTTAATCGACCCAATAGTTTGGATTAAGCATTATTTTACTCGGGACAGCGACAAACTTCTTGCTTACGGAGTATGACTAAACCCTTGTCCCAGAAGCCCCACTATCCCTTTTTTTAATAAAATTATAGTTTGATATTCAGATGATAAATCTTCTATCCGTATCCTAAAAGTCCTAAGGACAGGATGAAAAAGTAACCATCTTAAGAATTTATTGGCAGTCTAGTGTCTACCATAGGTTCTACAATTTATTGCACCCCCTAATTATTGCGGATGGTCTTTTTTTTGGAAAATGAAGAATTTTTCCACCACTTTTTATTAGTGCGGCTGAGTTTTAGGGAGTTTTTGATTCACCTCTAAACTCTAATTTAATGCTGAAATGGTCAAAATACCCGTGTGAAATTAAGAAATTTTCGCTTTCATAGCTTTTAAAAGCTGAAAGATAATAGTTGAATAAACAATCTGAACCTCTTACATATGAGTATCGGTTTATTCTATGCAAGTTCTGTAAAATCACTATTTATGGACCTCAGACTTTAAACTGTCAAATAATTTTTTTTACCTTTAATTTAATGCGGTTTTTCCCTCAATCTAATTAGTGCGGTTTCGAAATGAAGAAACCTAGCTACTTTATCCCCTCTTATTTATTAGTGCGACATGACCAAAGTAATTATTTTTTGTCGCACTAAATAAGAGAATCTACAGTGTAGTAATGTTACCTCTTTGCAATGCGCTGACCGCACGTATTCTTTTCAGAAGTAGTTTTAATATTTCATCACCCAATTAATCACTGGTCCTCATCACCCTCGGCCCCAGGGGTCATGTATTTTTAACGACGCAACGGGTCCTCAAAGTCCGTAAGTGATTCCAAAAGGTCCGAAAGCTAGAAAATACCCCCTACAGTCCCAAGTCAATGCGTCATCAGAATTGTCAATTGCATCAGTGGGGTAGGAAGCCCTGGGGCCGAGGGTGTGAGAGACGGATATACAGGGGGTACTCAAATTGTTTTACCAAGGACTTAAAGAAGACTTCTTTTATAGTATAACTTATGATAATTTTCTGATAGCAGGAGATTTTAACTTAGAGCCCGATAATGAATCACTAAAAAACTTCATGAATGCACATGACCTTTATAACCTAGTCAAACAAAAAACCTGATTCAAGTCTGATAACGGTACTTGTATCGATTTAATCTTAACCAATAGGAAGCATTCATTTCAATTCACTGTGGTGCTTTAGAAACGGGTCTAAGTGATTATCATTTACTTGTACATACTATGATGAAATCTACTTATGTTAAATTACCACCAATGATTAAGAAATATAGGCATTATAAAAATTTTAACTCTGTAATATTTTTGAATGAGCTAAATTGTCAACTGAGAGATAAAAATATTGTAGATTATAAATTATTTGAAGAAATATTTATTAAATTATTAAATGAGCATGCACCCCTGAAGACAAGATTTGTCCGTGCAAATAATAAGCAACATGTAACCAAAGATCTCAGGAAAGCTATTATGTTTCGATCAAAACTAAAACATATAGCTAACAATTCCAAGAATTCTGAGGATGTTGCTCGTTATAATCGCCAGAGAAATCTTGTCGTCAATATGAATAGGAAAGCTAAGAAATCTTTCTACAGCAAAAATGACCCAATCCATTCGCCTCAAGGTTTTTGGGATACTTTTA
>JAUJPO010077940.1:0-10982 GCA_032270745.1 Tiaropsis multicirrata
TTAAGTGGAGAAATTTTGGCGCGGATTTAATTTGGCGCACAGCGGATTTGAAATATTTGGCGCGGATTTAATTTGGCACAGCAAGGATTTTTTTTAATTTGGTGCGGATTTAATTTGGCGCAGCAAGGAAATTTTTGAATTTGGCCGAAAGTTTTTCAGACCTTCGCCAGTCGTGCCAGTTGTATGGAAGCCCATTAGTGCCATCCGCCAGTTTTTTTCTTCTCGCGCACTTTTTTGCAGTTCGCGCGTAATATTTTTCTTTTCGCGCGATATTTGCTTCCCGCGCGTTTTGTCGCGCGCAATATTTTTTGCGCGTTTTTCGTTCTGCTCAATCCGCGGGAAATGTATGCACACGTGCTGCCACCACAACAGACTTGACTAGACAAGACGCCAGACATGGACATGTTCAATTCAGCTACCAATTCATCTAATTCTGTTGCTGAGGTAAGAATCTTTATTTTTAATCTTGTTTTCAATGCTTGTACCATATCATTATGGTTTATTATGGACAGTCTTTTCAGAAATCTTGTGATGGCTTGGTCGGTTTTGAAAGGGTGTACACACAGGGAAGGCTAGGTTTAGGATAGGAATACCTATATTGGCAGGGGTAAAAAAGATTCGCCAAATATATGTCCCACTTATATATGCCAACCGACTGGAAGACCCATTTTCTCTTGTTTCTCAAGAGACATCAACCAATCTATATGATTTTTGTAGTCCTGAGTAAATTTGCTTTAAGGGGGAAAGACGACCCACAGCATGGCCCGGACGAGCCTGGAAATGTCCGGGCCATGTTCGGGGCGGACGAATCTAAGTCCTCATTTCAACCCGGACACAACGACGAAAATTTGGCCTGCGCATCTGAACCATGTTCGGACTATGCGCGGGCCATGTCCGGGGATTTTTCGATTTCTAAGTCTTCGAGTGGCCCGAAAATGTCCGGGCCATGCCGTGGGTCGTGGGGAAAGTCAGTTATGGCCCTGAGAGGATCTATTTTTGATAGGTCATGGAAATTCTTGACGGAAAAGGGTAAAAAAATAGCTGATTTTGGGGTACTCAGGTAACTTAATAGTAAAAATTTCATTAAGTTTTATGTATTAGTTGTTGAGATATTCCAATTTTTGTTTTTATGACGTCATAAACAGGTTTTTTCCCAATAACTTGAGTTATACATAACTCAAGTTGAAGCTTCTAAAAAGGTATAATTTGTTATACTTTAAGGGGTGGAACTGGAACGGAAAAATTAATGCAATCCGGGACATGCATTAAGTTACCCGAGTAATTTTTCAGCCAATTTTAAAGTGCTAAAATGGCCAAATTTTTTTTGGTTCCAAAAGCTAGACCAAATTTTAATCAAAGATCTTTTTTCGTGACCAAAATATGGCCAATTTCGAAAATTCGGTGAATATTGCTTCGAAAAATCATTTTTTGCCAACTAGGCTGCCTTTAAGTGGGCCTACCTCTACAGAACCTCCAAATCGCTTTCAACCACTCTCATTGGTCATTTTTCATCGTTTGGATATAGAAACTTGAGGAAAAAGTGAAAACTGGGTTTTTTGGCTACTTTGATTATGAGGTTTTTTTCACCCCTGGGCAAACTGTGCTTTTGATTTTTAAATTTTTGTATATACCACCCACTTTGACAGTTAATACACTTTTGTATTAAACTGTATTTTGTTAATTTTAAGAAGGGAACCACCACGATACTAAGTTGTTCTTTACACCAAAAAATGACCAAAAAAAGATGGGGGATGGTAAAATTATAGTATACCAAATATTTGGGGGGATCTCGAAGTTTAAAATGAAGGTTGGGGGCTAGCTATTTTTTCTGCATTTCCATTTTTTCAACCAAAATTTTTTCGTGTCAGTCTAGCTTTCTTATTTTCAAATCATCCACCCATTCAATCAATGAATTTTTGCTTTTTGCTTCTACAAAGAGCAAAATTTTGTGTTTCTGCTTAGTACGCATTTTCATATCATAACAAACCTCATGACTTCAGTTTTTTTTATTGGCTGCAAGTACAGTGCTGCAGCTATCAATAATTTTTTGAGAATTTTTTTTCTTGTAAAATGGAAAATGCTTTCTGTTATATTTATCATAATTTATTGCAAACAGCTGACCCTAATCCTTCATTTGCATTTTCTGGAAATCGCATGAACTTTAAATTTCAAAATTTTACTTAACCTCTGCCTCCCAATATCAAAATGCTTCCTACCACCACTGAAGTCTGTTTACTTTATAAAATAATTGCCATGTTATTTAATTACAGTATCAATCTGTTTAGGATTTTGTTTATTATGGCTCTATTTAATAATTCAATAATTTTGTGTGTTATGTGACATAGTGTGAACCCCCCCCCCCCCTTTTTAAAGGGAGGATGCCAAATTTTTGGAGGGGCTTTCTAGAGGGGGGGTACAGAGATTTTCTGGATTTAATGGGGGGTTTTGGCTTATAGTAGGGGATCAAATAAAAAAGGGGGTTTGGAAGTGTTGGCTTAAAAACCCACAAGCTGAAAGTTTATTTTTGTTTTAGGAATAGTTTACCAATAGTCCCCCCCCCCTCTGTGTACCACCAAAACATTAACACCATAATTTATGTTTGTCTCTTCTAGGCTACCATATTTGTTTTTGACTTTTGTTAAATAAGTTCCTTTAAATTAAGCTGAAGGAAAAATATTATTTTCACTTTGTCCATGACATGCATATTAACAAACTAAAAGCTTAAAAAATCATCTTTCTTTCCATTACTGATATCGTCATGTCACAATATTTATCCAAAGCTATTGAGCTCATTAAGAAAGATAAAATAGTTATTTTCACAAATAGACTTTTGTTCACTTCATGATACTCACTTAACAGATCTTTTTGTTATTCTCAACTTCAGTTGAGCTAAAATCTGAGAAGTCTGTCAGTCAGTCAGTCTGTCTGTCAGTCACCTCAAAACTTTTGGGCAGGCCGGAGACTTAAAAAATTGTCCAATCATGGTTTCTGCCCCCCCCCCTTAAAATGAGGGGGGCTAAAAAATGGGGTTTTGAAAGAGGGGGAATTTTTTACATTTAAAAAAGATAAGGGGGAGTTCTTATCAAGGGCCCCATCAAAACCAGCAAAAGAATGAATAAGGGGGGATCAAAAATTGAACGTATTTAAAGTCAAGATGTTTTGTCTTCAGTCATAATATTGTTGAAATATTTAAGAATTTTCTTTATTACAATATCTGCTTTCTATTGTGGCTGATTTGGTATTTCAAAGTTTTGTAGTTTTTTTGTATTTGACAACTGGCTGCCACTCATTTAAAATGCAGCCACCTTTTTTTATAACAGGGTTAAGACAGACTCTGGAAAACCTGGTAAATAAAGCTTTTAGAAAATTTTCAGGGAAAATCAAGGAATCTTTTTGCAAAACCCAGGGAAACTTGATTTTTCAAATACCTTTAAACAAAAGCAACTTGTATTCTAGCATTTGAAGAGTTAGATTTTCAAAAAATTTCCCTTCAGGTCAACCATAGCAGCCCCTCACAAAATGTTTTCAGATTAAGATGTTTCTGTGACCTCCTTTGTCTTATGCTGTAATTTTGAACAAGATTGTCCATTTGAAGTTCACTATGTATTCCACCATTATTTTGAAAGTCCAACTCAGGGAAAATATTTTGTAATTCAGACATTATTTTGGAAAAATGGGCCCTGTTTTGCCCAAAATCAGGAAAAATTGTTTATGAATTCCTGCTGATTCCTGTTTGAACCTAACATCTTCACTGGATCTTGTCAAATAGCATGAAACCTAAGTCAACTTTACTGTCAATTGAGGTTACTTTCATGAGCAAGGGGTAACTTTCATCACCTCCAAAAGACTTCTGACCCTAAATTTAAAAAATTTACAGACCAGAAAAGTCTGCTGTTTGAAGGTGGAAAGTTACCCCTCACTGATGAAAGTAACCAAGTTGACCGTAGTAGGGGATAATGCTCGATAATGAATAATAACAAAAATCATGAGACAAATTGTACTTTATTGGGTTAAAAGATTTTTTAGACAGTCTGAGAAACCATCAAAGAAACTCTAGTGAGAGAAATCAAAGGGAGGAGGTTTTTTTCATTAAGGGGGGATTGGAATTTTTTATATAATTTAAGGGGGGAGATTTCTTTAAGGGCAAAATTGCCATTTAAGGGGGAATGAAAAAGTAGGCAGAAACCATGCCGATTTGGCTGAAATTTGGCACACTTGATCCTTGGGTGAATCCCTGGGGGTGTTTTTAAGGGCGTTTCAAAATTATTTTTGAATCGTATTTAAACAAGAATTTTCACAAAAATATATGTTGGTTCCAATCGAGGAAAAATCCTCATTTCTGTTTACACTATGAATTTTTTTGCTTCCAATGATAGGTAAATCAAAGATAGCCAATTTGAAGGAGTTTATAAAAATAATTTATTTTTAATACCTTCATGAATTGACAAAATTTTGATTTATTTTCAAACTTTTTCGATTTTTCAATTTTTTTCATAAAGCAAGAGCCACAAAGATGCGGATAAATATTTCCTCTAATACAAATGCACCCTCCCTCATAAGATACATACAGACTTTTAAAATCTCTAATAAGACTTTACACTCACACTCGAGCAAGGTATTAATGCATAGTCGAATTAACATAATAAACAATTTGATATTTATGCTTATCAAAAATGATATGACAAAGAAAACCAACAAATCTATTGCAAACTAGTAAAAGAGGTAAAAGCAGAATTCTCTACTGGCAATTAGCTTTAGCACTAGTTTTTTAGTGTCAATCACATGATAGTAAAAACCGATTTGGTTGTAAGGATCATTGCAATAAAATTGTGGAGCACGTGTTCAAACGACAAACGAAATTCAATTAATCAAGTACGAATGCTGATTTGTTGATTTGTTTCTTGCAAAAATAATGCTTTAAAAACATAAATGCTTATACTATGCACAATCCCTTACTTGCTTTGAAAGAACTTAATCCCGAAAGCCAAATCTTCTTGAATCAAAAGTTCTTGATTTGTTTCTTATAATGACGATGCTAATAAGAAAATAAGTATGCTCACATTATGCACAATCCCATATTTGCTTTGAAAGAACTTATTACCAAAAGCCAAATTCCTTTTATATCAAATTTTATTGATTGGTTTAGTTTCATATTAAGAAGATGCTTAAAAGAAAATAAGTATGCTCATATTATGCACAATCCCGCATTTGCTTGGAAAGAACTTAGTACCTTAAGACAAATCCATTAGGCTGCACTTTAAAAAATGTTGGTTTGCCGTCACCCGAACCGACCCAACTCGAAACCTGCCGACCAAAAAAAAATTTATTGCAATCTCAAAAAAGAAAATTTTTTTCCTTCAAAGATTTCAAACTTTTAAAACAAAAACTCGATTTTTGTGTCATAAATCACCAAAATAAATTTTTTTTCCAACCAACTGACCCACGTCCAAAATCTAGGGTCGGGTGACGACAAACCAACCTTTTTTTAAATCTAGCCTCATTAGAAAATTTTTTGAAACATTTATAAACATCTGTAAACATTCATATGTTTGATAAGACACATGGATAAAAAACTTATATACTGAACTCCTAAATCGTCAAAAATTGACATCAGAAAATAAAATAAAATTTTAAATTAAAAATATCACATATAAATTTTCAGAATTATTCTTTATATAAATTCTGTTCCCCTTTTTCCAGACACACTGTATCACCTACTAATTTTGACCACCCAACCGGCACTTGTCCCTCCTATACTTAGTACTGATCCCCCTTATTGTCTGGTTTAAAATCAATTTATTGTGTTTAAAATTTCAAGTTTTAATTCAGTTAATTCATATAAGCAAATGATGTTGTAAATACAGCTCAGAAGCTCTGTTCATTTGCTGGTTGTACTAAACTTAGTATTCAAGATCATATATTTTTTCATAGGTCTGTCAGTTTCTGGAGTCAAGAGGTGTGGCTGAAAATGTTATTGCTAACTTCAGGGAAAATAAGGTAACACTTTATATTTTATTCTCAACTACAGACAGACAAACAGACAACATGTCTGTCTTTCCCCTTAAAACTTTATTGCTGCAGCCTGTGGATTTGGCTCAAATCTTTCACACTTTATCTCAAAGAAAGGTAAAAGCTGTTCAAAAAAGATTTTGAATAAATAATGACTTTTTTCAAATTTTATATCAAGTATTTTATGGAATTAAACTTTTCCAAACAGTATAAAAGTTGCTCTTGCATTTTTCATTTGACTACTTTTTTTTGCTGGTAAGCATGTAAAGCAATCAACATTTCAACTTTTTTTCAAAAGACTGTCATTCCAAATCAACGGATGGCTTCTGTTTGTGTTTGGCTGATAGTGATCGAGCCATTTCACTTGAAAAAATAACTACATGAACCACATTTTTTATTACTTGTTGTTGTTTTTTACATTTTAGATGGAAAAGGAGGCATGTTGGAAAGCCAAAGATTCAGATTTCAAAGATCTTGGTCTTACCCTCAGAGGAGATGTAATAAGTTTAAAAGGCTTGTGTTTTCCTACAACACATGAAAGTCAATCAGCTCAGCAAATGTCTCAATTGTCAAGGAACATACACACAGCTACACGAGAGAGAACTCGACAACGGAATCGTGTTGAAACAAAAACTGTCTTTGCAAGCTGGCACCATTTTGATGAAAACCAACATAAATATGTCAATGTGAGACCCAGTAAAGGTGGAGGTTCAAAAACCTTTGTTTACCCAAGTGATGCCAATGGAGAAATGGTTTTAAACAAAATGAAGGATGCATACATACCTAATGGTGAATGTCACTTTGGGGCTGAGAGTAACTTGAAGATCGAGTTAGGCTTTTGTAAAAGAGTGATTGATACAGAAAACTTTGTATTAAAAGAGTACATCGAAGAAAACCACCTATCAAAAACGTATTTACATTTTTTAACAAGACGGAAATCAATACAGAGACAAATGATTGATGATTTTTTTCATGAGCCTTACCCAACTATACCAGAGGAATATCCAGATGAAGCTAGTATGGACAGTGGAACAACATCAACCCCTGTGCATTCCAGAAATATTTCCCATACTTCACATACAAACCCAGAAGCACCCTACATATTTCAACAGTATGCTTTTCCTGTAGGAAGTATTGAATCACAAGAGACACAGCCCATGCTTTTCCCACTCAACCAGCCACACCAAAGTCCAGTTGTTCTATCAGAGAATGATTTGGTTGATGCCTCAAGCTCCTCAATGATGCAAGAAACCCCTGATCTTTCAAGTCAACACAACCTATCAATCAATGCAGAGCAATCAAGTGAACCATCCCTTGAAGATCCTTTTGAAACACTAAGAAAGACACGTGCAGGCCGTGTGCCTCCTGAACCAGAATTAGATGTTGATCACACTGTTGTTTCTATTCGACACCCATTTCTTAGTCAACGGGTATCAAGGCTCTTTGCCAATGGTTTGACAAATGTGAGTCTGTATGACTGGGCTGGAAGCTTATCAACCCAACCAGCTCATTTTAAGCTTTATGACGGAAGCCGGAATGAAGTAAATCCTAGCGATTTGATAACCTCAGGAACGTATAATATGATGGAAGTTAATGAGCCAATATTGATGTCACCAAATGGTACTATTGCTTTTCAAGGGTTCAAAGCCAAAGAAGACCCAATAACCCACCGTCTCATCCATCAAGCAATAAATGAAGCAAGAGAAAAAACCCTGCAAAACCTGCGTCAATATACAGTCCAATGCACTGTGGTTCGATCAAATTTGTTTAAATCGCTTATAGATTTCTATCAAGTATCAAATGCTTTTGAGTACAGAAACGTTGTCTTGGCATTTGATGATGAAACTGCTGTAGGGGATGGTGTGACGAAAGAAGCATACTCACTTTTTTATGAGGAAATATACCAACGCTGGGATGGTTTTGGTGAGGTTGTTCCACATTATCATGAAGAATGTATTGAATGGATTGGAAAAATTATCCAACATGCATTTATAATGTTTGAGATGTTTCCTGTCCGACTTTCATATGCTGCCTTAAAATACAGCCTTTTCAAATGTTTTGACAATAAAGAGCTACTCAGTTCATTTTTTAAATTCCTACCAGATCGTGAAGCAAGAATGCTGGAAAATTTTAACCAGTCACTACCGACTCAACCATGTGTTAACATCCTATCTGGATTTGAAATTTTTGAACAACCAAGTGCAAAGAACATTAAAGATCTTTGTATCAAGGCTGGAGCTGTTTGCCTACTACAAAAGCCTTGCTTTCACTTGCAGAATCTGGCCGCAAACCTCCCCTTTTTTCAAGGCCTTGGGGCCCTCTCGTTTGAGCAAATTTATGTTCAAAGTATACCAACGCCACAAGCACTTATCGAAAAATTGCGTACAGAGGAAACCAGCTACCATGAAGGACGAATTATCACCTGGGTCCATCGGTACATAAATTTATGCGATGTAACGGCACTGTTAAACTTTATTCGGTTCATAACTGCAATGCCGTCAATGCCCAAACATGATATTCGTGTCATGTTCATCGACCAACCAAGAAATCATTTAAGACCAAGATCCGAAACATGTTTTGGAATATTACGTCTCCCTCGACAGTTTTCTTCATTTTCGGAACTATTCAAAACTTTCAATTTCTATATAAAAAAAGAACCAACAGCAACAGATGTCTCTGCTTGGC
Organism: Tiaropsis multicirrata; assembly: GCA_032270745.1. Taxonomy (NCBI): domain Eukaryota; kingdom Metazoa; phylum Cnidaria; class Hydrozoa; order Leptothecata; family Tiaropsidae; genus Tiaropsis; species Tiaropsis multicirrata. The sequence continues at coordinate 8,695 of JAUJPO010077940.1, forward strand.
AAATGGACGATTAGACTATTTTGTTTGCGTTGATGTCATTTAGTATGTGTTTTGAACTTTATTTGTAGTTGAAGTGGTAACAAATACACGTAAGGCTATTTGCTGGCTCCCTCATCATTGGAAATTTAATATATGAAACATTGTGGAAAACAAAGGGAGACTTTTCATTACTTTATTTTGATTTTGAGCTATCTTTTGATTAAATTTAGTTATTTTGTTGCTTTTTACATATCCTTTCTAAACAGTGTGATAAGAAAACAGAGGGAAATTATTTTGCTTTGCAGAGCATGTAGTCTTAACATTTATGTGTGGACTGAGTATTTTGAATCAGGGCTATGCTCTGATATTGATGCTGATTGTTATAGATATCTTAATTTTATTGAATTCATTTCAAACCTTAGTGAAAGTTTGTGATAAAATTTTTAAGGACTTCCATCGAGCATGAGTGAGAGTCACTATGTCCCAAAATCATCCTTCGTGTGCACAGACTTGTTACAATCAAGCTAACTTTTTAAATGATCATTTCGGTCCTAAAGGTCATAAAAATTGATGGTGAACTCGAAATTTAGCTGGTCCCCACGCGACGTCGTCATTTTTGCTGGGAAATGAAAGAGAAAATCAGCAGCTCGAATATGGCCCTAATGAAAGTCTTTACCTAAGGAATCCAAAAAATATCACACATATGTCTAAAAATCAATATTTTAGGATGTATGATTGAAAAATGGCCTAAAAATGACGTCATCAATGACGTCATTGACTATTTGATAGAGGATGTTCTAGTGAACAAAAATAATACTACCGAAAAGTCTCAATTTCACTCAACAAGGCCCTAAATCATAAATTGTTACTTATCAATTTTGCCTGTAAAAAAAGGTTAGGACTTTCAGGCATGCCAAAGTATACAAGGTTGAAATTCAGGCCAAACAAGTTTCATCAAATCATCTCTTGTAAAGTGAAATTCAGACTTTCGGTAATAATAACTTTTGTTCCCTGGAACATCCTCTTTCAAAAGAACCAAAATTTTTTAAATCTTAACAAATTTTTAATAGTCAATAACGTCATCGATGACGTCATTTTTATTTCTTTTTTCGATAACTCTTGAAATATTGATTTTTAGACATATGTTGTGATACTTTTTGGAATCCTCAGGTAAAGATCTTTCATTTGAGCTTCTGATCTTCACTTCCATTTTCAAGCCGCAACAAAAGTTATGACGTCACGTGGGGCCGATTTTCAAAACCCAGTTCACCATCACTTTTATGACTTTTTGGACCCAAATGATCATTTAAAAAAGTTTGTTTATAACAAGTCTGTGCACACGAAAGGCATAGTGGCTCTTATATATTTTAGAGGCTTGCTCTTGCGCTTTACTATATGTCGTTTTTCTTTTCATATTTTAAATATTTCTTTTAGGACCAACAGTTTTAAAATTTCCTTTTTTACTTTTTGTAAAACTAATATCATAACTCAACACACGATTTTTTTATAAGCCAGGAAAGTCTTTGTTTTTACAAGTCTTTACGTCTAGATACTTCACTATTTAGGTATCATAAGGTTGGCATTATCATACTATTAGGTATTTTTGGATAGTGGAAATTTTTTTCGAAAAGAAGAAATAAAGAACATGATCATATGAAAGTTTGTTGAATATTAATAAAATTTGAGAGAGAGTTATCAGGTCTTGTGAAATTTTTAAGATTTTTAAGAAGGCTTAAAATTTAGGCTTAAAAAAAGAAAAGATTTTTGATTTTTATTAGGAACGTAGTTTATTTTTTAATAAAGGAAGCATTTATTTTGTTATTTATTTGTTGCATAGTATAGCTTTTTATCGATTTTGTTATACCAGTTGCGCTAAAAAAGTATACAAGTTTGACGGATTGTTATGGGCTTTCAGATTGGGATTTTTTCTCGTTATTTTTTTCATCGTTTAGCCAAACTTTAATTTCGATTATAACTTTAAATTTGAATGAGTAAATCAAAAGTTACGACGGAAAACTTTCATTATACGAAAATATTTAAAATCAGATTTCTCAATATTTCTCGTATCGTTGGAATCAATTTTAAGATACCGTGTCAAATTTACCTCAATTTGCTTAATAATGACCATTTCACAGAATAATGACTTCTTTTTAAAGCTTGTGTGTTTGTAAAAAATCAAATTTTACTTCCTGTTTGAATTGACTCTGACTAATAAAAATGCCTAATAATAAAAACTAGCTGGCAAGCCAGCGTCGCATGCCGCTGGCGCGACATAGAGACCCTACGGGCCTCAATGTCGCTACAACAAC
>JAUJPO010077951.1:0-10982 GCA_032270745.1 Tiaropsis multicirrata
GTTTTAAGAAGGGGAGGGATAGCAAGAAGGGGGGATCATTTAAGAAGGGGGGATAAGACCCCTTTCCGAACTATGTACTAAATACCGCTTGGAAAAAAAGGGTGAAAACCCTCTGGAAAAGTTCATTACTAAATAAAGCAAATTGGTTTTCTCCCAAAATACTTTCTGCATGCAAGTTCTTTTCTTCCTCTTAACATTAACTTCTTCTGTTGAAAATTGGGCCATTCTAGAATTTTGTCCGAGGCGAAAACAATTAAAAAATTTGTGTTGTCCGGCGGGGGTTGGTTTACGGTAAATTTCTGGAATGGCCCTTTGAAACAGTTTGGTTGACGAAACATTAAGTTATGACTTCCCTGAAAATGCACCACTTTTTATTCTGGTAGGGCAGTCAACTGTAGATCAAAAACGTATCATTTTTTATGTCTTGAAAACACAATTAAAAAAACATGCATTAAAAATATATCTTGTCGAATGAACAAGCGTTCAAACAGTTAAAAATTTGCCATAAAATTATACTCAAGAAATTCCATGCCCCATTACCATGGAAATGCATCACTTAAAAATGCATCACTAAGGCAGATTTTAATTGGTACTGTAATTTATCTAAAACAACATAGAACTATTGAATCGTGATAACAAAGTTAATTACAACATAAGTATAATGCACTTCATCTTACAAGCGAAAATGTACTTTATCATCTTATTCCTTAAAGAATCGCTTTATGTTAGCCTTAAAATATTTTACATCGTTAGTGAAAGAATTATTCAAAACCACTTGTTTGTTTTATCTTAAACCGCAACTAAACTTTTTTGCACTTTTCTGCACTATTGCTCAAAAGCTGTGTGATGAGGAGCGTTAATGATTTTTTTATCTAATTGACCCAACTGAAAGGCCTGTTCACATCATGCTTTAAGTTCTTAATCTAGATAGTTTATCACACTTTCATATTTTCCCTGAAATTATCTTTCTTAATTTGTTTTTATTTTTATAACAAACATTGTAAAGTCATTTTGATGGTCATTCTATATGATATTTCTTAAATCGTGATATTTCGACCTTATAGCCAAGGTCGTCGTAAAAAAAAACTTTCATAGTTTATTCAGCATCAACATTCCATCAACTTTCGATTTTGACACACGGAATTGATTTTACAAAGCGTTATAATGAAAGAGAGAAAAAATTAAATTTCTTTTCAAAAAAGAAGGATTAACTAATTAACTTTTACATAAAAGTTATATTTGAAGGTTTCTTTGTTAACTATCTTAAGGGAATTAATTTTCGCGGTGATTAATTTTCACAATTTTCGCGAATTTTGGCCATTTTCGCAAAAATAAATCCTCACAAATTTTTTATTTCGTGCTTTTTGCCGAAAACGCCTAGGAAAATGAAAGAAATTAGGTTACAACCAAAATTTTTGTCAAAAATGCTGGGGGCTGGAATTTAACAAAATTTCAGGGGGTACCTTTGATTTCAAGGCGTATGTTTTTTCTCATTGTAAGGTCTGGGGGCTGAAGAAATCTTCAGTAGCAAAGGCCAATCACAATCCATCAAGCACAAGCAAAAATAAATTTAGCAAAATAAATTGGAAGCCTCAATTCTATGAGATTCATGGGTGCTTAGTAAGGATTTCCTTAAATTACACGAAGTGCCACATCACAGGGGGTACCTACTAATGTGTGTTCTTTAGGGTGTACCTAGATTTCATGGGGACCTAAATTTTTAGGGGGGGGGGGGGGCCTAAAAACTTGAACGATGCTTTTTGTTTAGAGTGCTGAGAAAAAATAAAAATATGAGGAAAAGCAACACTCTCCATCAAAACTTTTGAAAACCTTCTGCACTCTTATTTTTTGTCATATTTTCAAATCTTTTCCCATTAGGAAAGCTATCAAGTTCATCTAACAAAATGACACCCTTCAAAAGAACGTACAAAGGAAAATATCCCCCATTCACAGAAAATACCGATAGTTACCAAGTAAACGGTACAATGACTATCGATTCTGCTGTTGTTACAACTTCGTGGTCGAAATACGTCAGAAATGACGGTGGCTTTGCTTTTGGTTACGTTATTTATAACCCAATATCAAAAGGTAAGATTTCAACCTTAAACAACCTCGAACCAAAGGTCACTCTCACTTTTGAAAATTCTGATGGTCGTGAGAAGTGACTACACCCTATTATTCCCTTACATTTTGAAAAAAAGGTCAGAACTTTTGTACGACGTCAGGCGTTTCCAATGGTAGTTGAACGAGTTCTTATTTCGGACGATAAAGCTGCTGCTTAAAGTTTAACCCGGAAATTCACCGTATAACGGGTAACTGGGAGTGAAAGGGTTAAAAGAACCAATCGTACTGGGTACGAGGTTGCCATTTTGACCCTAGGTTGCTTCTCACCATCTAATGAATTCGTGCTTATAGCTTCTTTACGTTCAACGGTTTTGTATAGGTCTGCGATTCAGTCTAAGGCTGATTCTCATCATCTAATGAATTCGTGCTTCTTATAGCTTTTATACGCCTAAAGGTCTGTATAGGTATACAATTCAGATTAACTAAAAAGAATATAAATGCTACTGACAAGTGATATATTTTTTCCCTAAAGTTTTAGACCTCAAAACGACATTTCAAAGTGGAGTTCCTAAATCAACAAACAGCCTAACTACTACAAAACAAACCATCAAAACAGTTGAGTCAAATAGACCACCCACTACCACATTGTCCGCCACAACCATTACCGCGCTGATATCCACGGTGGATACTTCAAGAGCAAATAACACAACCGACGATTCCGTATGGGATAAAATTCCATGGAAAATAATTGCTTATGTAGTTTTAGCTCTTATCGGTACCGTCGTATTCGCACTCCTGACGGGAGCAGGAGCCAAGAAAGTTTGTAATTGTAATCTCTCCGTCAATTTATCATCTGGCAAAAATCAACAAAGTAAAGGATATCAAACCTTTGATACGTCGGATAATTCTTCTATACAACAACCCGATTATACGGGAGCAAATAGAGTTCTAATAGAATCACCGCAGAATCGGAGGGATAATGATGATCTTACGAATTCACCACAACCTCCATTTTCACCGAACGGTAAATTTTGTTCACTTTTTAATTCATGATATCCATTACGTAATCCTTTCTACGGAAACATCCCAAACATCCGGTTGTTTTCCACTAGTTTTAAATATTTAATAGAAAACATCCGGCCTTTTTGGAATGTTTCCGTATAAAAGATTAAGTAATGGATATCATGAATAACTTCTCGGTTTCTCGCAACCTTGAACCCAGCCCAGGATAGAGCACTTTAACTTTAAAAAGACAGTCGTGAGTTGACTACCTTATCGGACAAAACAATTCCGGACTAATTTTGTCGTCGGACATAATTTTTGTCACCCACAAATATTTTCGTTCCTTTTTCAAATTTTAGCCTTAAGCTTAAAAACCTTTTTTTAGACTTTTTTTTCGTCGGACAAAATTTTCGTCAGCTCCAAAAAGATTCGTCACTTTTGTCCGTTAAGGTACCTTATAAAAAAAGAACCAATCTTCCTGGGTACGAGGTTGGCCTTTATCTTTACAACTTATCACACACACCTTATTTTCCGGTTCCAGCAGACGTTATTATCCAATACGTCCAAATGGAGTTCTGACCTTGAAACAACGTTGTTTGGACGTCAAACAACATTCCATGCTTGCTGGGATGATTTCTTCATCACCAATTAAAGAGCTTTGCAAACTAGACTATACAGTAAACTCTCAATATTAGTGAGGTTACGTTACGTTATGCGAGATAATGCTTAAGGGCTCAGTATACACCCAAAAATCAATTTTCAAGTTTGAAGACCAAATTTTGACTGAAGGTTCCTTGAAGAATTTAGCAAAAATCTGCGTTTACAGAATTTTTTTTTCGTGAATTCCTTCATGAGTTTTTAATTACAAAAAAGACGTTATGGACATTAAAATTCGAAAAACGTTAATCTCTCCAATTCACAAGAAAAGCTTAATCTCGATGAGGGAAAAAAAATTTTCTTGGAATTTTTTCAAAATTCTCCACATTTAGTTGAACTTTTTGAAACTTTGCGAAAGGTTTATCTAGCTCAGTACTTATAAAGTTTTGACTTCTTTTTCATGAAAAAAATGCCCAACAAACACCTTTTTGAAGATTTTTAGACGAGGAAGCTGTAACAAAGATTTTCCGCAAATCTGTGTTTGGTTAGCAAACAGATACATCACCCACATCACCTGAACCAAAAAAATATAAATTTTATTTCGTCCAAAATAAGGACATCAAAGGTGAAATAAACTTCTTCTTTAAACCATTCAATTTTTTTTGTTCTGCATCAATTTTTTCTTTGCGATTCTTTGATTTCAGGATGCAAAAAAAATTAGCCTAACAGAAAAAGTATAACAATTACTATACATTTATGGGCTCTATAAAGCAGAAATTGACGACATTTTTTAGGTCTGAAATTCAGAAAACAACGGCTGGATAACGAACCACGGGTTTCTATCCACCACCCTTCTTCGATTTATTTCACTTAAAACGTATAGCCTCACTAATAATGGACAGATGACATGCTTATAAAAGTGATACACCTTGGTATAATTGTGTATCGCACTTAACTAATGTCTTTCCTTCCTAGAATCCTAAGAAAGAATTTTGATTTATTATTCCACCTATTAAGACATCAACCAAAGAGAAAATGAGACACTCCAAAACCTTATTTCTAGGAGTCTCTGCATTCATAAGTTCTATTTACAATCCTCCACTCTAAGAATTACGATAACATTTAAAAATATTATCGAATACATAACTTTAAGGTATATTTTATGCCATCTTTCTTATGATCCAATCTTCTTTTATTTTCAGTCTATCCACCTAGCTCAATACCCTCAGCACCACTTTTCAATGATCAAGACCAACATTCTAAATACAATTCACCATCATCACCACCAGATTACGCACCACCAAGCTACCAAGAACTCATAAGAGCTGATCAAAATGAAAAAGCTCCTTTTCTATAACATAACATTGACCTACCTACATAGATATCAAAGTAATCTTTTCTACGGAATATCCTAAAGAAGTTTTAAGTTTAACCCTTTAAGTGATAATGTCGGCTATACAGGAGAACGAATCCCTCCAGCCTTTTCTATTTTCAACTTGAAATCTTGATTTTTGGTCTGAGTTGACGGAAATTAAATGCACATCCAGTTGCAACACAAAAGATTTTGAAATTTGGTCTTTATTGGAAGGGATTTTGAACTTGAAAGTAAAAAAAATGCTAAAACTTGCCAAAAATTCACTTTTATGAGATTTTGACCGTTTTTTGGTCATATTTTGACATTGAGCGAACGAAAATACAAAAAACTTGGTTCAGTTACACTAGATTCTGTCTTCTAGCTAAAGTAATCGAAAAAATATTGATTTGAAGCCGCACCACTGGGCAGTTTGCCGTCAAATAAGTCAGGGCCGCGAAGCGGGCCTGACTTTGTTAAAAAAGAACGCCCTCCGCCACGCCGCCCTGCCTAAAACGTGGAGACTGCAAAAAAAAAGAGGAGACTCTCAGCTATCCAACGAGCTATAAACCAACCTGTAATTCATTTTGGTTCAGGAGATATTAACGTTTAAAGTTTGTCCTTGCTCATTTTAACAAAAAGTACCCAAAAAAAGGGCTCGGCTGGGAAAGGGTTAATAACCGTAAAACTAGTGTCAAACATCTGACTTTTATGACTGTTTCCTTAGAAAAGATTACGTTAGAGATATCATAAATAAAGGGGATTTAAAAACCGAGTGAAAACCATGTCAATCTCACACCCCTGTCGGTCTGTGCCCCAGTGGATACCAAAGGCTCAATAGGGTGAAAGTTAAATCTTTAAAACCCAATGGATTGGGTGAAATGGTAATGTTTTTTTTAGTGGGGTCATAAATATCTATTGCTCTTTCATCAAACTTTTCAGTGGAGTAGCTCTTTGTATCTTTTTGTTTTACCACTGGGGTGGGTGAGAACATCTGGTTTTTTACTGGGGTGACCATTTTTTCCAGTGCAAAACGGGTCCTTTTAACAATTATTCCATTGGAGTGACCATTAGGGTGGATCTAAGTGGTTCACAGACAAAGGGGTGTTCTTTCTCAGATTTCCTGGAACCTGAAGGTCCCTGAAAGTCCTACTTGTAAGATGTTTTCAATAGTAAAATTGTTGGGCAAACTCAATTGGCCAAATAATATAGTGTATTCAGGGAACGTAACTTATAATATTTCATCAACGTTTAGAGTTTTTTTTATATATTTCACCATTAAAGAGTTTTTTTGTTTATTTCTAGAATGTACCATATTATGAAGAAGATTTTTCATTTTTATGGTATACATACCGCATTGATGCTACTGATAATTCTGATGACACATTGATGTACTTTCAACCACCTTTAGACCTTGAGGACCCTTTCACGTCGTACAAAATACGTGAGCCCTGGGGCCGAGGGTGGGAAATACCTTACCTTCCTTTTTTCTTCTGGGAAAGGAAAAAAAATTCTTTCGTTCAACTACTTAATTTTAACAATAAAATTTGCGATTGTACAATAAAAAAAAGAATCGAAGGGTACGTAAATTTCTATTTAACCCTGGGATCGATAATCCACTGTCTGCGATCAAAATGCTTGCTTTGTTACAGCTTTGAAACAACCAGTAAATAGTATTTTCAACTACCTCATTGCACATTGGTATAAATTTTCGGCAGATAGTAATTTTGGTGGATTTGACGGTTAGCGTTAAAGACTGCCAAAATTAGTGCCCACAAAAACTATTGTTTGGAGATATACATCACGGTCATTCCATATATGGACAAATATATATATATATATATTGAATTCCACATATCATTTTAATTTTCAATGCTCCAGATACTGTAGAAAATAAATTAGATTCAAGTTTTAGAAAAACAAAAAGATTTACATTAACTAGAAAATTCTAATGATCACGGACATTCCAGTTTTGTTTGTTATATTTCCGCTCAGCCATCAACTCTAGACGATATTCTTTAGCATCATTCAAACTAATTTTTCTTGTTGTGGTGCAACTTCCCTCGTTGAAATGATCTTCTTCTCAGGGTTGACAACAAAGGAAACTACGATGCGACGTGAAGCAGCTTTTGTTGTTGATTCGTTGATAAATTTAGCACTCTTGTGGATATGAAAATTTAGGAAAACAAGAATGTAACCTTCCTCTGTTGGAAAGTGACCAAGAGGCATGTAATTTTCCCAGGCAAATTGTTCAACAGTGTCAGGTCTCCTTTGTGGCATTGGCCAAAAGACCTGATCTCGTTCAGCAATATGGAAAGCGCGTTTAAAACGAAGGTTACCACCACTAATCAATGTCTCAATCAACGAAGTAGATACCTGAGGAAGTAAATAAAATAATTTTAGTTTCTTTAATATCCAAGAAGTTATGGACCTGCTGATTTGAGACCACTCAAGCTTTTGGTAGTAAAGTCCCTTAAACGAAGTTTGGAGAACGAAGGATTGAGACAAAATCTGTCCATTTTTATTCAAGCCGATTTTTAGAAACTTTTGTATTAAAGAACGACGTGGTCTCAAATTAGAAGATGGATTATATGCCAAATACAGCATGGTCTTAATCTCGATGAGAAAAAATTTTTTTTTCTTGAATTGTTTTCTAAATTCTCCACATTTAACTGAACTATTTGAAAGATTGCGAAAAACTTTTCTAACTCAGTACTTATAAAGTTATGACTGCTTTTTAATGAAAAAATATATGAAAAAGTGCCCTAGAAACACCTTATTTTGAAGATTTTAAAACGAGGAAGCTGCAAAAAAATCTTTCCGCAAATATTTTTTTAATTAGCAAATAGATACAACACCCGGACCAAAAAAAAATCAATTTTATTTAATTTTTGTCCAAAATAAGGACATCAAAGGTAAAATACACTTCTTCTTTAAACCATTCATTTTCTTCATCATCAATTTGCGATAGTCGGTTTTCGACAATGGCTCGGACATACTTCATCATCTCAAAAACCTCAGTCGTTTCTCGAATTTGAAAATTCAAACGTTATTATTTTGATAGTATTTTTTTAAATAGAGATTTTGGTATACCTGTCATGACAATATTTTCATGTGACATTCCTTCAGCATGCCAAACTCCTTCATAACTTTCACCGGGTTGTAGAGTGTAATCAACAATCTTTGTGATCACTTGCAATTCTTCATCTTTGAAAGATATTGCAGGTTTTTCAAAAATAAATTTTGTGGATCTTTTATCTGTATAATCAGCTCCCTTCCAGAATTCCATGGTCTTTGAATATGCCCAAACTTCTTCAAAATAAGGCAAAAACACTTCAAACTATTTTCAAAACCATACATCTCTGGAAACTCATCTTTGTCAAGATTGTTGATTGTACATTTACCATCTTATCAATATTTTTTTTCAATGAGTCACATAACTTATCAGGAACTTTTAAATTGAAATAACAAACTCCTTCGGTAATAGTTTGATCCATTATCTTATTCCAAAACATATCAGCGAACGGAGATTCAATAACATTCACTTCAGACACTAAAGGAGTTAAATAAGACACGTCTTTACGTCCATGTGTACTATTTGACTTGTTGGCTACTTCGTAACTTCGGAGATATAATTCTTCTTCCTTCAGCCAATCTTTGACCTGATGAAAAGAAATTATATCAACAATGAAGTTGAAAATTTTTGCGAAGTTGATTTTAGTGGTGAGGTTAATTATATTTTATAAAATGAAAACAATAAAAGGATTGAATTGTTTGTCTCGTTGGTTTTAGGCAATATTAGTTCAAATATTTGTACTTATATAATAATAACTGGTTTCAATACGGGAAAATATTGACCGCAGCTGAAGTACAGACCGAGCTCTCACTCGGGTAATAAAATATTATATTAAGTTAAATATGAGTCATATAAAGGGAAATAATTTCGATGCTTTTGTTATAGTTCTTTCAGAGCATTAATTCGAAAAACAATTATATAATTATGTTCGTAAGATATGCGTTTCCTCGACTTCTTCAAAACCTAGGAGATGAAAAATCCACGAAATTTGAGAAAGCTAACATATTATAAAGTCATTCCACCAGTATTATCGAACCTGATAACGTATTACCACCCTTTGAGTCAAGGACAAATGTTATAGTATCAGATATATTAATTACGGAGTGAGCATTCAGTAATGAAGAAGTTAGAGCTTAGTAAATCATGTGGTCCAGATGGAATCCTGATTGCTGAAAGAACTGTCAGATGAGGTAGCAACTGCACTAAGGATGCATAACGAATACAAGAAGGTTGTGTTCCAAAGGATTGGAGAAGTGCAGAGATACCAATTTATAAAAAAGGGAAACCGTACCACTGATGGATCACCTCACTAAATAAACAAAAGCCTCTAGCTAAACAACAATTTGACTTCTTACCAGGGAGATCAACAACCACTCAGCTGCTGAGATTAATGACGTAATGATGCTACATCATCCAAGGAGGTCACTGTTAGAAAGAAGGTCAGAGCTTATGGAATAAGTGGAAAAGTAGAATTGGAATGGATAAAAAGCTTCCTCCCCCATCATACGCAAATTGTAAATGTAATTGGAGCCAAATGAAGTATTAAAGTGGCATGTCTTAGATAACGAAGTTCTTGAGCATGTAGAAGAAGAGAAAGACCTCCGTGTGATATTTGACTAATCACATTGGCTATGATAATTAAGAAAGCAAGCATTATAGTTGGTATAATCATGAGAAGTTTTTCGTAACAAAGATATGTTCAAAGTTTTAGACACAACACACGTTCGCCCACATCTTGAATATGGACAAACAATCTGGACACTGTGTTTGAAGTGTAACAACACTGTCGTTAAAAATGTTTAAAGGAGAACAACAAAGCTGATCGATAGTTTCCAAAATGTTGATCATAAAGAACGGTTACGTAGACTCATCCCAACATTAGGGACCTTAAGCAATGAGGACTGCAACCGCGCGACGAAGACGATAAAGTAAAACAAAAGCTGGTATTTCCGGTTGGAAAAAATTCTATTGCACATGATGTCCCATGAGAGTACTTTTTTTTACCTTTTCTTGTGACGACATTAGCATCAACTTTAAGCTTCATACTAACATAGCACGTCAAACACGGTAAGAATCATAATCGTAATCATAATCTTCTTCGTCTTCTTCCTCTTTATAATCTTCTAAATCTGTAGAGTTATTACCCAGCAGACCCCAACGTTAATTCGACCCATTATTTAGGAACCAAAAGAAGATTACTTTTCTTTGGGAGTGCCGGTTAAAACCTTTCTTGGGTATAAGGATTTCATTTTTATCATTTAATTTATGTAAACTCAGGGTGTATTCCCGGGTCGATGAATAATGTTTTTTTAACCGATATGTTTGGAAAATAGCGTCTAAAATCCCCGGGAGAAAATGCAGTGTAAATACTACTACCGAAAAGAAAAACGCTTCCGAAAAAGCTTTGAAATTGTGCTTCAATCATGAATTGCAACTGCTGCTGTATTGCATTTCTCTCATTTTTTGCCATGACTTTGTCAAAGTTATAAGAAAGAAAAGTAATTAGTCGAGATATAGCCATTAACAACTAGCCATAACTTTCATTAAAATGCCACCGCAACAGTCTGATAGGATCTTAATTAATAAAATTACTATTATACAAAATGTAATGTCGGAATTAAAACCTGGGACTTACGGCTAAATCTTCATGAATCTAGCTCCGGAGATTAATTTTTGAAAATCTTAAGACGGGAAGATATGGTTCGAACCTATATTTCAGATTACGAAACATGCAGTCTATACCACTAGGCCACGGTGGCTGCAGGTAATTCGAATTTCAAGGCTATTTATAAACCAGCAATTTTTTTTTTCTTTTTTTTTTCTTTATTGAAACAAAAACACAGGTACACTACGAACATATACTACAAAATACTACTAAACATAAATATAGTC
>JAUJPO010077962.1:0-10979 GCA_032270745.1 Tiaropsis multicirrata
ACAGGCGGCCGCCTGTTATAACAAGCGGCCGCTTGTTTTACAGCCGCGGCGGTTAAACAAGAACTGTTTTGTCCGGACCTGCCACGGTAGAACAATTCTATTAAATGTTGTGTTGATTTTTCTTAGATTAGTAATTTGAGAAAAAAATGAATAACACGTCATAATGTGCGTGGTTGATTGAACTTTTATTAGGGATTGCAGCAATTATACATATTTATTGCCCCGATATCTTTTCAATTGATATTAGGAAGTTTTGCAGCAGTTATTTTGATTTTTCTCATTTTATTAATTTAAGAAAAATTTTTTTTCTTAGATTAGTATTTTATGAAAAAAAGTTTTCTTAAGAAACATTAAGCCTTTTTTATTTTAGCTCGATTATTTGGTGGAAGTACTTTTTATACATTTCTAGTAAGATGTTGGGTAAATATATCGAGATCACATAGATTCAACTTTTGATTCGAATCCCACCTGCCCCAAGTCAGTATGTTTTACACAGTTAATACTATGCCAATATCTCAATTTTTCTTCGCAATCTTCACCGGATGAAATTTGATTTTGTGTTTGTGCAGGTAAACTATACTTGCACTCATGATTTTTTATTAACTTCACAACCTCGTGTTTTTAATTCAGCGTTCGAAAGTTTGCTTACTTTGGTGTATGGTCGTCATTTCAGCTGGTTAAATAATGAAGAGGTATAAAAAAGGATTCTGAGGATGCAATGAGCATATTCACCACTGATACCACTGGTCATCACAATCTCATCACCATTCGTTGAAGGAGAATAAACACATCAAATAAAGTACGTTTATTATTGTTATCAGAGGTTGTAATTTCTCTTAATTTCTTTGTTCATACCTTTCTTTCTAATTTCTGTTTTAGAAAAAAATGTTTTATGAAAAGATTGAAAAAGTTGTCCACACTTTAGATTAAAAGATTTGACTTTGTAAACCTCTTTTACGCAAAACCTTTACAATTTGATTAAATTTGTGAATAATTGAAAAGGAAGCAATTTTAAACTGAAACATTGTTTGTTTTAATTGCAGATGAAGCTTCTCATTGTCATCGCCCTCATTGGTTGCCTGGTGAGTTGTTGTTTTTTTGATTGAAAGTCACATATTGTATTCAGTTTAAAAAATCACTTTAAAAAGTTGAGGTTTTCAAAATAAGCAGTCTTTCTGTCCTTTGGTACAAATTTTAAGCACATATGTGTTTAATAAACTACACGAGATTGTCAATGACACGTATATACTAACTACCGCTATATCTTCTAATATTTGATCATTGTTATGTGTAGTTCATCCTGCCTGTGCCTACCTAACTAGTACTTACTTTTTTGGTATTCACCCTCGTAGAGTGCAATTGAAGTTGACAAGATGGAGATTGTTGAAGGAAAAGAAGTTGTCCATGAAAGTATTGTTTTGGATAAACATAATGGAAGACAAACGTATCATACAGATGATCATTGTGGACGAAAAGCCGTTACTGAAATGGTCGACTCTAATTATGTGAGTTAAACTTTTTATTGCTTGTCTATAATGACCACATCATGATTAACGCATTGATTGAAAAGTGTTCTTCAAATTGAGATCGGTTGGTGTGAAAGCTTTGCTTATAGATTTCATTTAGCAGCCTGGTCCAAAATTATACCTAGATCCTTTTCATTGACAATAAATTTGATCGAGTCAATATGATTGTTACTTGTTAGGGAATTGCAGTCAGCAAATTCGACAAAAACAGCAAAGTCTGTGTTGTTCGACCATACGAAGCAGAAAGTGATTCAAACCCTAATGAAGTATCAAGAGCTCTTAAAATGGTAAGTTCTTTGTTCTTTAAACGTTACAAGCGACTGACTATTTTCGGGTAATTTGATAACAAAAACCTGTTTTTATAAACTACAATGGAGGACATTAATGGTGAAACACATGCTTTAAAACCCCTTTCCTCTTTATATCCCTTATACAATGTTAAGAAGTTGTTTTAGGGCTTTGAAAGAAGTTCCAGTATTTAACACTGAATTAGAGGGAGGGTAATGGGAGACCTCCGATTGTTGGTTCTAATAAAAAACGTGTATCTAACATTTTAAATTTTCTTTTTCAGACCAAAAACAAAATGCCAAATAAAGTTGAAGAAATCAAACATATTTATTTGGTTGAGCCTTACGAAAACAGTGCTGACTTACCACAACACATCAAGAACTTTTGTGATGGGCGTGAAATTGTCACAAGACAAGTTGTTCCCGATTTAAAAGAAGCTTCAAGAATTGCACTTAAACAAGCTAGAGGTTTTAGACTTTGTTAATAATTATTTTTGCAATTGATGAAACACCCTCATATTACAGACCCACTGGTAAACTCGTAAAGGTTCGAAAACCTGTCCCGGGTGCAAAATTTAGCATAGAAATTTGTCCACATCTGGAAAACAAACCCATCTCCATTAAATATTAAAGAGATTTTGGAAAAAATCCGGAAATCCCCAATGGATTTTATGTCTAATTTTCCCTAATATTTCCACAACGACAATGAAATTGCCACGTGATTACTTAAATAGGACAAGATTGCTACAAGCCTGATTTGCCGAATAATTTGAGAATAAGGGATACTTTTAAGGGAATAAATTAATGCGAGAACAAATTGATGCGAAATAAATTAATGCGGAATTAATTAATGCGAATTTGATCCTAATTCGCATAATTAAATTCCGCAAAACTTAAATTTTTTGGGAATTCGCATTATTTCGAATTTTTCAAATTTTGATGATTTTCCAATAAGGAAAATAAAGGCCCTTATTTGGCCTTCAAATTACCAAGAACAAAGCACATTTCGAGAGCTTCACTTATTTTTAAGTTTTTTTTGAAGGAATAAAGTTTTATTTTTATCCATCATTCGCAATAATTAATTTTGTAAAATGTTGAAATTTAGGCTCATCTGCATTATTAAATTTCGCAAAACATTAAATATTTCGGATATCATTCCCATAAAATAATTCCGCATTAATTTATTCTCGCATTACTTTATTCCCTTAAGGTATGATTCAAAACTAATTGTAAGCTCTTACAAAGTACAGGGGTTAGTTCCTCAGTTGTGATGTTGTCTATTTAATTTTATTTAGCTGCCAAGACGAACGCCAAAAAACGAGCTATTCTCCGTGAATTCACCGCCTGCACAAACGCCTCTACAATGAAAATCATGACCTGTCCCGGTGAAAAACTCCGCGCTGATTGCAAAATTCGAAGAAGCTCATGCACATACTGGGTTAAATGTCCAATGAATTTACAAAAAGGTGGATTCGATTGCAAAGGTCTTCACAAATTCAACAGTATGATCTGCTGCGATTACAACTGTTAACCATCTGGCTTTAGATGTAGAAGTAAATATCAGAAATAATTTTATGATTTAATATTTTATTTTGTATTTTGAGAGGAACACCGTATATGGATTCAAAGATATAAAATGTAATGGAATATTTTATCCGAATATCTTTTCTTTTTCGAAAACTCGACTGAACTCTAAATAAGGGCATTTTTTTACGGAGAACCTTTTTAACGTGTTTTCTTCAATTTTGACCTTCTTTTTGAGAGGGTTGAGGACCCAACCAATTTTAGGAGTTTTAGAGGTTTTGAAAAAGACTCTTTAAATATTTTGAGAACACGTCTTTTTTTAAAGAGACAGCTACTTTAGCTTGGTACGAAGTCAAATGAAATGCTAAATAATTACTTAGAGTTTTTCCATGTTTATTTAACATTAAATTGTGATAGGTGTAAAGGAATAGTATCAAAAAGCACAGGTGAAAGGCTGAATTGAATCGTTCATTATTTGTTTGTGTATGAGATACGAAAATATTTCTGTTTGATCAGGTGTCGTTGTTGTTTTCTCAATATTCTTTTATTGCAATTCAACCACTTTCACATCCTCATGTTTTATATTCAGCATTCGAAATGTTGCTTACTTTGGTATTCTTTGGTGTATGGTCGTCGTTTCAGCTGGTTAAATAATGAAGAGGTATAAAAAAGGATTCTGAGGATGTAATGAGCATATTCACCACTGATACCACTGGTCACCAAAATCTCATCACCGTTCGTTGAAGGAAGCCCCCCCCCAGCGGTTGGCGTGATGGCGTGATCAGAGGTTTTTTACGGCGTGATGGCGTGAAAATGAATAAAAGTTGGCGTGATGGCGTGAAATCGAGTTGTAGCGTGATCGTGAAATTGACCAAATCTAGGCGTGATGGCGTGAAATTTACTGTTTAGCGTGATCGTGAAATCTTATGTCTTGGTGTGATACTTAACTTAACTGGGGGCTGGAAAATGTCTTTTTCAGCTTAGGAATCCTGGAAAAAGATATATTTTTGGTCGTAAAAGCTGGATTTTTTTCATTGGAAGGGTGTGGCCACCCTGCACTGGGTTGGGTCAAATGGTATTGTTTTTCCAATGGGGTCATAACAATTTAAAATTGTTCTTTCTTCACATGGGGAGCGATTTTTCAATTGGGTGGGGTGGCCAGTGGCGCGGATTCCATCACGTAATAGAGACAGGCCAGGGGCATAAAATATGGAATCAGCCCTTGCTGAAGGTTACTTATAACTTACTAATGTAAGTTTGACATAGATTTAACTGTAACATAAATCGTTTTCGATCGAAATTCGGGCGTGAAATTTTGATTTTCAGGCGTGATCATGAAAATCGAATTTTTCAGGCGTGATGGCGTGAAATCACAAAGAAATTGGCGTGATGGCGTGAAATTTGGGGTCACTGGGGAGACTCTCCTAGGATATTCATGAGGTAAAGAATCTAAAGACCAAGGATATCCACGGGGTGGGGGTTCAAAATCTTCAATATTCTAGGATATCCAGGGGGTTCGGAATTTTCGTTGTTGGTGTTAAAAAAAATCGACATCCTTAACAGTGGGAATGTGGATTTTTTCTTGAAAAGCCCATTTAATCAAATCAGAATATACTTTTTTAATTCAAACGCGTGCTCTCCAACTGTCAGAATCTAATAGAAGACTTGCATTTTCTTGTTGATGAAATGTTGATGAACTGGTCTTTCCATTAAGGAGATAACGTCCTGAATACTTTATCATTCTTTCTTTTTTGGCGGTAGTAGTATAGAAAAATGTAAGGATTATGATTTAACTATTTCAGCTTACGTTGATCGATGAAATCCGTGGAATAGTTCCAGCACAAGACATTGAGAATTTTGATGAACTCATGCTAAGAATGGAGGTTGCTACTATGACGAAGAAGGTTAGTTTGTTGGTAGTTAATCAAAGGATAGTTAGCCAAATTCCCGGACAAAGGGATGTAAACTTTTAATAAATAATAGGTGTTTTTATACTGAGACGAAAAAGTCGTCTCTGCCGCGTAGTTTGTAAAATGAGCTCTGCGGAAGAGATGCTTTCTATTGAAACTTGAATGGAAAGTGCACTCCTACATAATGCTCGTTTTACAATTGTTACGTCTCACATAAACAAATCGTCTCAATATAAATTGAACTAATGGTATGTTAATATGTGATTTTGTTTACATCAATTTTGGAGGGAGGCAACAGTCTACAGTCTTCTTTTGTCCAGGAATGATCATCGTTAAAACTAGCCTTATCCATACCATTCTGTCCCACATCCTCGGGTCAAGGAGATACTTGACCAAGAGTCAGGATAAAGTAATTTTTCATGCTTAAAGAAACACAACAGCTACAAACACAAAATCACACTCAACTCAAGAAATCAAAGAAATGCTGTTTGTGTTGTTTATTCCTACTAAATCTCAAATTTTAATACCTCATCAAAATAGTGAAATTGGCGAATTTGGTCAAAAATTAACATTAAAAAAGTAATGGTTAGTCAAAATAAGTTTCCGCCAAAATTAATATTTATGGCTTTTTATTCAAAATTACCTTTCTTTTATCGTCGAATTTGCCTAAATAACGGTAAAAAAGAGAAGTTTTAGCCTTCATTCGCCAAAATAAGTTCTCGCCATAATAAAAATAATGATTTTGCCCTCTCGCCAAAATTAGTACTCGCCAAAAAGTAGTCTTGTGATGTGTATTTCATGTATCTCAATTTCTTTCAAAGAACCGTTCACCTTCAAACTCCGATTCGTCTTCGATGCGAGCGGACGTATCGTTGCGTGGTCGTTTCCATGGTAACGGTGACGAAGATGATGGTGTAAGCAAATTTTATTTTGTTTTATTGTTATTATTGTTGACTCTCTCTAAATAGCGAGGTTGCATGAAGCGAGATAAATCTCGGGACAACTGTGAGATGCAACCAAGAACGTCCAAACAGGCAATGAGACATTCTGGATTTCGCGGTACAACAATTGCGGGTCGCTACTTGCAGATTTCTTTCGATTTATCTCGCTTTGGTTCAAATTACAGAAACAGAGGATAACTTTTGTATTTTTTTAAATAGATGATTGGTGGAAGAGGATTTGAATTCGGGAGCTATCCAAACCCGAGTAACACGACAGTAAACGATACACCCGATTTCAATTATCAAGGATTAAACGAAGAATCTTATCAATCGGTTTTTGACGAAATAACCGATGAAACCGACTTAAGTACGACACATCAATCAACAAAACATCGAACATTACTCGATGACGCAATGAACGGATTCGATAAACTCGAAACAGTCGATGAAAACGAGGATGAAATCGAAGAAGAACCATTGTACGCAAAAGTTGTTAAACCAAAATTAACCGAATATGGATATGATCGATCTCCGCCACAGCAGCTGAAAACATTCCAAAGTCCGGCCAACGAGCGACACATGTATCAAAGTCCACCCAGAGATCGGAAACCATTGAAAAGTCCCGCCATTATGAAGCGTTACCATGATGAAGATGAAGACAGTAAAAACGACGAAGAGACGGGGGTAGATAATCTTGGTTTCGCTTTTTCGTTTTTGAATTCACAAGAAAACTCGAAAGAAAATTCACCTAAGATTTCTCAGAGAGAGAATATATACTCTTCTCCTCATTTGTCAAACAACTCGCCGAAAAAATCGCAAAGGGAGAGCGAAAGATCCATAAACAGTAGAGGTACGGAAAATAACGCTTCCCCGTTGATGTCTGATAGAGGCGACAATGTAAGAGAGAATAGCTTTCATACTTATCAACCGAAATCGTTTGGTATGAATCCTACTAAACAAAATGATTCAATAGCTCGCTTCAATTCTTATGAGGAAAAAAACGAACCAAATGAAAACAATAAACCAGAGATCAAACTGGTTGGTGGTTATGAGGGCTCTGGTGATTCAGCCAAGAGAACAAGTTCGTCTCCAAATAATGAGGAACATGAACAACCACAATTTAACCTCACAAAATCACTAGATAAACATTATTCAAATTTTTCTGTCAACGATATTGTTCGTCAGAACTTTTTACCCACAACAAGGGTTTATGGAGACTCAAGTGAACACGAAAGTGAAATAAAATCAATAATAAATACTCGCACCAACCAAACAAATTTCGAAGAATCCGGAACAAGAAATCGGGAAAAGAGTTTAACCCGATTAAGCAGTTTAAATATCCAAAACCAATATCAATACCAAGAAGCCTCACGTTCGTTATCCCCGACTCCTGAAAAATCCGATTTTTCGGGATCTTCACAGAACTCAAATATCATGCCTTCTGAGATGTATGGAAAACCGGTTGTTTCACCGAGACCGCCCGTTGAGAATAATTTGACGCCCTTGGAGAGCACCCATTTAACACCTTCCCCTCTTCCACCGCCCCCGCCAAGCTTGCTGGAGAACACACCTGATAACACAATTGAAAGGTAAATTCTTTTACTAGCATTAGGTGATAAAATGATTTTAAAGCGAATTGCATTTGCCTTTTTCATAAAGTTCGTGCATCTATTAGAGCTCGTTTACATGTGAGTTTAATTTCAAACCAGTATGGAAAGGAAAACCAAAGAAACCATTTTTACGTATACAGACTCTTACTTAAAAACAACATACAAACTTGTCGGGAAAATGAATTAGTTCAATTTTGAATTCATTTTCCTCCTAACAAATGCGTGCTTTATCCCCTATTGTGATTCTATTGTGCCAATGTTATTTCTCAATTTGCAAAACAGTGCTCGGAAATGAAAATTGTAAAAAAGTTATGAAAGAAAGAAGAAAAACGTGGATGTAAGGCAATTGGCCAAAATCTTCTGTTGAACCCAGTGGCGGATACAGATAGTCTGATTTGCGGGCCAATACTAAAACCGTTGGACGTATGACAAACAGCCAAAGAAAATGCTTCCGTCTGTCCGCAATCTTGTTTTTTTCCCACACTGTTTACCATCTATCATAAGGGGAAAAGAACAAGCAAAATTACCCTTCGCCTCTATACGGCGAAGAGCGGCATACTCTGGGACAGAGGATTTTTTGACATTTAGCATCCTCTATAAGAAGCACGTTTCGTTAGAGGATGAGAAGCAGCCTAGACAGAAGGAACTCAAAATTTTGATGGAGAGTGTTGACTTACATATAATAGTGAAGTTATGTATCGAAGATAAATAAACGAACGGAAAGTATAATATAATTTTCACTAAATACGAAACGTGATTGGTTAAAACGCACTAGCCTAAACGATTATCATTCGTCGTCGGGATTTATCTCGGCTACTTAACCTCGGGAATAAGGATTATGGAGCAAAAGCAACACTCTCCGTCAAAAAAACCTTGTGTACTCCACTGGAATTTTCAAAGACGACTGCTTATAACTGTGGATTGCGAAATAAATAGCTTCTATTTTTTTATCCCATAGACTTGGGAAAATATTCAACAGCACAAATACCAAATATACACGACAAAACCGGTTAGTCCCGAACGGGGTAATTAATCCGAAAACTGAACCCGAAATAAAATATTACAGTATGGATCGTTTAAAGAAAACTGATGGAGGTGATGTGCTTTTGGGTCGAGGAAATGAACCGATTAAAAAAACCGATAACATCGATCCACTCGAATCACCAGTTATAGAGTATAGAGCATCGAAACTTTTAGGGACAATGTCTTTAAGCATCGAAAGACTTGATGATAACGATAACGAGGAAATAACATCATCGCCACGAAATGCGACTAACAACAAACGCAACTCGATAAATGCGTTTCAAAACGATAGAAATGAGTCACCTCGATATGACATTTCACCTAGGAACACTATACACGCTTATAGTTCCGAGAATATAAACATAGTTCGTGGATCACACCAACCAGTGGAGGAAGAATCAAATGTTTCAACTCTGCGGAGGAAAATCGACGAATCAATGAGTCTACAAAATACACCAGTCTATAAGACAAATCAGCACTCTTCCGCAGTGGTGCCAGAAGATAAAAAGACACTTCCGAAATGGGTTAAGCAAACCGATTTTCGTCCCAAAATTACGAATCCGAAATATAAGAATATCGCGTCACCACGTGAAACTTCGAATCAGTTACAATCGAGAATTGAAGTCTTCTCAAAACCAATGCATGATCCACAAGCTTCTTTAGAAAGCTTTAGAAAGGTAATTAATTAAAATTTCATTTTTGGAATCGGGGCCTCAGATTCACTGACCCTTTAAATTTCTTTTTTTTTGTCAACAAATATGTATATATTCAGTCACTTTTGTTCGACTAAACAGAACATTCGGCGGACAAAAACTAGGTTTTGTCTGATAAGGGAGTTGAAACATGACAAACCAATGATAGAAGTAATTGAAAAGAAATGCAGCGAAACTCTATTCCTAGAAGAAAACCTGGCGGTTGACGTTGTTTCAACGTCAGAACGTTCCTTGGACGTCGAAAAACAAGGTTTAAATAGTAAGGATAAAAAATGCAGCAGAATGCGAACATTATAAATGCCAGTTTGTCGTGTTGCGGTTAAAAGAGACTGGTTATTCCAATTTCCTGAATAAGATTTAAGAATATTCTATTTTTGTTTATCTTAGAGGAGAAAAGAGAGCGAAGGTGTATTACAAATGCGAACCGTTTCGATACCGAATGATAAAGATGATGACGACCCTGGATTTTTAGTTAATGTTCGAACCAATCAAAATGGAGAACAAGAACTTTACGTGGTCGAAAAAACAGTAAGTTTGAAATAATAGTTGCTTTCGTTAAGGTCCGAACAACATTAGCCCTAGGTTAATACAAGATGAAGTCGTAGGTAAGAACAACCATTCTAAACCAAGTCTTTGACTGTTTTAATCCTGATTTAAATTATAAAAAGGTTTTAAACTAAAGCACCGAGTGATGTAAAAAATGTTTCGGGTTGTAAAGACATAAATTCCTCCTTCAAACAACAATAGAAAATCTAACTTAAATTTTGAGGTAGCTTCATTAGTAGTATGGTGACATTGCACAGTTTGAATTTTAAACCAATCGAATTGCACGAATTTCAACTCGTGCATAAAAACAATTGGCGATTTCAGCCAATCAGAGCATTCCTTCAGGATCTGTAAGAAAAAAAATCATACCTATGAGACCCGTCTGCTTTCTAGATATCTTTCTAGCAATTAAAACTTTCGTTGTTTTCCTTATCTTTAGAAACAGATGTTGACCCAAATCGAAATTGATGACGTCATTGTTGCCGTTGGAGACCACAAATTTAAGGCTGGTGTAAAACCAGGATTGGCAAATTTGATCATCAAAAATAAATTTAGTGCGACTGAAGACAATTATGTCAAATTAACGATAAAATAAGAAGGGTATGCCAGTAAACACAGAAAGTCCATTTAACGTCAGAATAACGCCGTTTCAATGTCAAACGACGAAGGACGTCAGAAAAACATTAAAAAGATATCATATGGTTGCTGGGATGATGTGTCAAAATCGGGAGCAAAATTTTAGTGATAGGCTATTCTTATTGTAAAATAAGAAATTTTGTTGCAACAAAATGATTGTCAGTAACTGCTTCCATGTAGCATCACTTTTTTGGCCCAGCGCTTAGCGTACGGGCCTTTCATTAGCACTGCGCCCGGTGTGTGTAAGTGTGTTACCCACATGG
>JAUJPO010077973.1:0-10979 GCA_032270745.1 Tiaropsis multicirrata
GGACATAGCTAGAACATGAAAAATCTACGGAAACTCAGCAAGTTGTTTATCCAGAGTTCTATTATATATCCTTGGTTCGAAATTGAAATTTTAATTCAAAGTAACGGAAGTTTGAGATCGAGTGTCAATAATAAAGTTAAAAGCATAGGTACTTTACAATTTATATTACTTTTCCTCCTTATAGAATGATGGTTTTAACAGATGGAAGAAGTGTACAAAACGAAAGTTTCTAAAACGAAAAGTTCATGGATAGACTTTTGGGTATCTGAATCGGGCAAAAGTGTCCCTTCAAATTATCAAATAAAAGTACCAGAAAGGTTTCTGTTGGAGCACATGTTATGATCGACAAACTGCAAAGTATGTACATCATTCCCATGTGTACTTCGTGTAACAGTCATTCTAACACAGCTTGGATGCAGACAATGCAGTCAGCAGTGGCAGTTCCCATCTCAGAAGATGTTGCTAATATAATAAAAGGAGAACCAACCACGTTGGCAAATATTTTCCATAACTCTAATACTAAAGCATTTTGAGTAAATCATTTGATTTGTCACAAATTATTGTTTATGTTTTAATCTTTATGAAATATATATCGGTCTTATATCTTCAATTATAAAATTTATCATCTTTTGTTACCGTCGAGAATCGAAAATTTCAAGAATTCATAGTTACTTTTATTTTTGGCATTCTTGGCCATGGCATTGTTTCTTATTTTAAATAGTGGATCTATCTATCACTATAGTGTTTATTGAACAATAGAACCCTCTCAAAACATAATTTGAATAATATTTTTCAAGGGATATTTTAAAAGTCTGGTCTCTCAATTTATGAAGTCTTTTTTTGAGAAGCGGTAACATTAGCACTAGGTATTAAACTACCGTATAGTTCTGGTTTTCAAAATCGGACACAAATCAGTGCAAGGTTTGCCGAAAGGGAAGAAAATTTGGCGGGAAAAGATTCGCTTTGAAAATTAAAAATATCAAGGAATTTAATTTTTAGCCGCGGCTCTATATTTAAGCATAATTCTTGTAACTTACGGTGATATCTGGTACCCAATGTATGTACATGTCCACATCATCAATAATATATTCTTATTTAAAACTTCAGAGATATTGGGAAAGGTCTGATCTTGATTTTTAAAGCCAAATGTTGGTCCGAAATTACGGTAGTTTGAGGATCAAGTGTCACCAGGGGATGGCAAAAAGTCCAATGAATTAACTATTGTTGATAGCTTGCCAATGATAAAGGTCTATGAACTCGTTAAATTTTCTTTCGTCATAGAATGTCAAGACGAACAGATGAAGAAGATGTCAAAAAATCCGCATACGAACTAGTGCAAATCAAAACGTCATTCACAGATCGGCTTTTGGATCTGCAGACTTGGCAAGAAGAAACCGCTCCAGACATGTCAAATATATGGTTGTGGGACAGAAAAAGTTGTAGGAGGTCATATAGGATCAAGAATGTGTCTGGGCAGATGTACATACTTCCCATTTGCAATTATCATAATAATTATACTCAAAGAGATTGGATGCCTACAACAAGAATGCGGTGGCAGGCAGTTCTCATCACAGAAACTGATGCTGGCCATGAACCAGGATGTTTTGGTGATGATGAGAAAAGCGAATGGTCGACGAGTGACAGTGAATGATTTTGATCCAATCATAGATTTAGAAAAGACAAGAAGCCCAGAGGGCGTGAAGGCCCAGCAAAGGAAAACACGAAAAAACACTAACGCTGGGCCAAAGAATGAGAAATAAATTTGCCAGAAACGCTTTTATAACTTGTAGTCCTTTCTTTTCCTTTCAATTTCAAAAGCTCTGAAGGAGAAAGGCTTGCAATACGTACATTTTTCTCCAAAAGTTTTTTTCGGTGAAAAAACTTTCGCACATATTTTTAGAAATTTCCGTCAAATTTCAGTTCAAAAACATTTTTGACATTATGAGTTAGATCGAAGAAAGTGTACCAAATATATAATGGATGACAAAACATTTTCGGCGCAACAAACTCTTGGAAACTTCTTCTTCCGATAGTATACGCAAAAACCGAACCTTAACACCCCCTCTCCTCTAAGTTATTTAGGCCCAAATATTCTGGGTATTCTGGGTGTTTTTCGCCTCAGTGGTGGTAATGGTCACCCCAGTAAAAATTTAGATATTCTCTCTCACTCCAGGGGTGAAACAAATAATTACAAAGAGCCTCCCCACTGAAAATATAATAAAAGAACAATAGATTTTTATGATCCCACTAGAAAAACAATACCATTTCATCCAAAACACAATGGGTTTGAAAGATTTGACTTTCACCCCCAAGGTTTTGGTGGGAACAGAGACAGTGGTGTTTTGAAAAGTGAAGGGACATAATCTCAAATTTTCTCTTTTGTTAAAAGAAATATTAAACGTAGAAATATGAGCACGCCTGAAACTCTTGATCAAACATGATTGATATCATGATGAAAATCAGGTGGCTTAATCCTAAGAATCCGTGACCGACAATATTGGATAAAATGATTTAAAACTGGAGAGATGAACAAAATGCTGAAATTGTATAAAGATTTTAAAATCTTAAAAATAAGAATTTTATTACATTAAATCTAATAAGGTTATAGTTTCATACTTCCCTTTTTTGTATCATAAATTTAATCAAAATTTAAAAACAAAAAGAAAAAGATTAAGCCATTTATGTGTTATCCCTTAGGGATTAGTTTGACCCCCTCTTCATTAAGTTTGAGACTTTTTTCTTTTGTTCTTTTAGAGATCAACCAATCAAGGAAGGTTATGATCAATTTTTTGACCAATAGGATTGGTAGTTCATCACTTGACCGCATTTTTCTCGCGCTGATGAAAAGGGAGTAAAAAACGCCCGCCTTATTTTTTTACGAATATCCCACAGGTGGAGAAGAATTGTTTTTTAGGAAGGATACATCTCTCAGAGAGAAAGAAAAAAACAGATGAAATTTTGAAAAAAATGTTTAGATACTTTGGCTGTTTTTTACAGGAAAAAGTTGGGAAATGAAACTTTTATGAAGTTAGTTTCCCATTGAGCATCCTTTTTGCACTCTCGGCTAAAATACAAATTCCAAAATTAAACAATGCAAAGAAATATGTTAGACATGATATTTCTTTCAAGTTTTTATCATTTCACTTTATTTTCCTCTTAAATAATTTATAAATTTTATTAGTTTTGAAGAATAAAACTTTTTTAAATATAAAAAAACATGTTTATTTAATATTAAATAAAATTTTATAAAAAACACTTTATCTGACCTTCACCTGCCAGGTAGAAAGCCGCAAAAAATCGTTAAAATGACTATTCAAAGACCC
Source organism: Tiaropsis multicirrata (assembly GCA_032270745.1). Classification (NCBI taxonomy): domain Eukaryota; kingdom Metazoa; phylum Cnidaria; class Hydrozoa; order Leptothecata; family Tiaropsidae; genus Tiaropsis; species Tiaropsis multicirrata. The sequence goes on from JAUJPO010077973.1 coordinate 3,324, forward strand.
GCGCCAACTCTTTGGGGTTTCAAAATCTTTTGAGAAAAAGCTTCATAAAAAGTTAACAGATTAGAGCTTGGGTTAATTATTAAATGTCAGAAAAATTAATTACCTTGCAAAAAATTCTAAATCTTCAAAAGTAAAATCGATAAACAAAGAACAAACAACGATGTGTGATTTGGTTTGTCAAATTTTAAATAACATCTAAAATAGACTCTATTTCTTCGAGATTCAATTCCGTGTTGTAATGTTAAGCTCTTAATTTGTCGGCATTTTCTTGAGCACTCTGCGATGAATAATAGATAAAATACTTATTAAAATATAAATTAAATAAATTATTAAATTCAAATAAAATATTTACATACAGTGTGAAAAAAAATTGGAGTTGCTAGTTTTTGTGTTCGCTTTGGTCAAAATAAAAAAGAGTTAAATTAAATTCAAATAGATACATAAATATTTACATACAACCTGAACCATCCAAAATTTTACAAAATTTTCATGTTCTTTGGTCAAGTACGAATATCCATCAACCTTGATTGGTGACGGTCACCAAGGATGACTGGTGGTCCGTTTATTACTGGTAAATCCTTGGCGTGAATTTTACGGATGTGTTTCTTAAGATCAAAGTTACGACAAAACCCTTTTTGACAATACTGGCAATAGTAAGGCTTCTTATCGTTGTGTGTATACATATGAAAAGTTAAATTGTACACTTGATGAAAAGATTTCGCACACACGTTACATTTATAGGGTTTGACTTGAGAGTGTGTTAAAAGATGATTTTTATAATTGCCTTTCTGGTGGAAACCTTTATTGCAGATATTACAAATGAATGGTTTGTAGCCCAAATGGATTCTCATGTGAGTGTTTAATGTTGATGATCGGTTGAATGATTTACCACATTCCTGACACTTATGCGGCCGCTCTTGAGTGTGGATGATTTTGTGTCTGCAAAGCGTGCTCGCTTGGCGAAAACCTTTACCACATATTTTACATTTGAATGGGCGCGCGCCCGTGTGGACTGGTAAATGACGCGTAAGATTGTAATGGGCGTTAAAGACCTTACCGCAAATATGACAAGTGAAGATTTTGGATGGATCAGAGATAGATGCGGAGCGGCTCTTTGTGACTTTCTTTTTGGTATTCTCTACAAGGTGTTCTTCACGGCTTGTGTGTAACCAGTATGAAATCTCTTTCTCTTTGTCTTGCAGCAAATTGCTGTTTCCGTGGATCGGCATATCCGGTTCAGAGGAAGTGACCAACGATTTTAAGGAATAAGTATCAGTTGGTGACGGGATGATAGGCTTTTCATTGCATTCCAAACTTGTTAGGATTTGCATACTGCTGCATTGAGATTCCGCCAAAACTTTTTGAAAGATAAAGTCTTTCCTTGGTAGACTGGTCAAAGAGTTTTTTAACAATTCATTGGCTTTTTGTAAAGCTTGCAAGTTGCTCTCAAGCGTCGATGGTGCTGATGGATATAGCAGCGATGTCGATGAACAACAAGTACTGTCTTTGTCTGAAATAAGAGGAATGGATCACATAAATTTATAAATTTTTTCCTTTCATGGGTAGATAACCACAAGTCATGAGTTGCGTACTTAATTAATCTGGTATGTTTAGGAAAAAATCGGTACACAAGCTATGCTAATTCTTTGTCCCAGTCTTTACGCAAAGTTAAATTCTGATACCAAGAACTTAAACGAAAAGGGTTAGAGCTACGATTAACCGATTCAATTATCGATAAAGGAAGAGGTATTTTAAAATCTTCTGAAAAGCGAATGAAAGTAATACCTTTTGTTCTATCATCAGTATATCCTTTGTAAATAACTTTTGGCGGTTTCTTGATTAAAAATGATCGAGGCATCGCTGTAGTTAATGGTGTGTCATCAAACAAGTATTTATGGTCGTTCCTACTAGTTAGCTTTTACTGAATCAATGTCAAGTTAGAAATGACAAACTGTTGAACCAGCTCTAATGAACTTTATTTATATAAAAAAATAATACCAGCACCTTATTCTATTGTTATCAATGTTATCTATTTGAAATTTCATTTTTTTGTTTTTAGCCCCTTTATATAAATTCTATATTAATTTCCAATAGAAATCTTTACAACAATAAAAGTGGGGGGGACGTTTTACGTTTTCACAACAATAATATCGATTATTAATTGGTCTTTTTGTATCACAATCTATTGTTTTCACCTAGTGGAGAATAGTACAACAGCTGAAACCGGGGGTCTTCTCTTCTGATTTTTGTTCTTCAAACTTTAAAACCCAATAAATTAGAGACACAGAGAGAAAAAAGAAGAAAACCCTCCTTACAACTCAATCAATCTCATTGGCTCTTCATTGACGAGAAATTCACCGATAAAAAAAGAAGATATTTTGACAAAGCTTTAAGAATTTTTGTATACACTTTACACGGAACGCCTTTTTTCAAAATTTCCCTCTCTTCTTGAGAGAGTAACAAAAAGGGTTCAAGAGGTAGGGAACAGGGACTTCGTAATAAAGAGTACCCTGTTTGAAAGAGAAATGGAAGAAAGGGAGAAAAGAGCACTGTGGGTTTTGGTAAAGAAAGCAACTGCTTTGATTTTTAGGACTCTTTAGCTTAAAGCAGTTCTCAACTACCATTTTAGCTTTATCAAAAAAAAACTGTTTTTTATTTCATATTATTTTGATGATAAAATTCTATTATTTTGATATTTCTTTCTCGAGACTTTGTTACATACTGTTAGCTTTTTAAGAACTGTTATTTTTATCGATATTTTTAAGCTTCAACAAACAGTATAACTGTGCTTTTTTCAATTCCGCACGTGTCAAACCCACCTAGGCCTCGAATTGGTTATAAGAGCAAACATATGACAAAATAGGCTCGATAGCCCAGTGTCAAAATATATCATAAATATTGTCCATTATTCTATTTCATACAATTCGTGCATCTGTTACATGTAATTCTTGAATGTAACTTTCACTCCTCCAATCAAAGTATTGGATTTGGCTACATTTATTAGGCTCAAATTTGGTTCAAATAACTTTGTAAATTCAAACCTGTTGTTCTACTGTCTTTCTTATGTTTTGTTACTATCCCTCAATTTCCAAAGGAAAGATTCTCCAAAAAGATCTAATAATAATGACGACATAAACAGCTCAATTCAAATTAAGTTCTTTATCAAGTAGTGCGTTTCACAAGTTTAGCTTTAAATTTAAAATTAATAGGACAAGATTTTGAAACCTTGACAAAATCGAATGAAACGAGGGCTTATTAATCCAAAATAGCCCAATAAATAAACTCAGATTCGAATGTTTTAAGAAAGAGAATTTAATTACCACAATAAATAGTTTTCTCACATACTTTTATGTTTTGGTAATTAAACACAAAAAGGAAAAGAAAGAATTCAACCCGGGCAATTACAGAATAAGATAACAGCCTGCTGATATCATCGTATAATGCTTTTAAGTAGCAAATAGTTCGTGGTTGCAGCAACTTGTGTTGTTGTTTGTTATACCGGTCTCCATGCGCCAGTGAGGGGGGGGGGTTAGTCAAATCTTTCAAACTCCACTGGGTTGGATGAAATGGTAATGTTTTTTTCCAATGGCTAATCTTTCAAACTCCACTGGGTTGGATGAAATAGAAATGTTTTTTTCCAATGGGCTGATAAAGATCTACTGTTCTTTCGTCATATTTTCAGTGTAGTGGCTCCTTGTAATTCTTTGTTTTACCACTGGGGTGAGAGAGAATATACGATTTTCTACGGATGTTACCATTTTCTCTACTGGGGCGAAAAACGGGTCTTTTTGAGCAATTTCTTCCACCTGTGGGAAGCGGATCTTAGTGGATCACAGACAAAGGGATGTTTTTTAGTTGCCTGTGAAAGGTCAAAATCTTCACACTGATGAGCGATGAAAATGCCAATGATTATATCTAATAATTCGTTGAATGCAAAATATGTCACCTTTGTTCTTGTACCTAGATTTCTCAATTCTTTGACGGATACGTGAGATTCTGCCATCTCTAACACAAAAACTGATAGTGTATAACAACAATCAGGGATCACTTCCCTGTAACAAATACTGGTGAAAGCATTGCGTTTCTACATAGGTGCTAAACCACGAGCTAAACCACGCTACATCATCCTATTGAAATCATGAGTGGAATGTATACAATTTCATTCTCTTCGAGTAAATTATTGATCCTTGTGAAGTTTCTATAAATAAGTATGTGAACCAAACTCGATCATTTACAAGGAAGACAAAGGAAGACCTGATCTCCTTTAGTTATGGTGGTGGTACCATAGATTTTCAGTCAAATACACAGAATGGAGACCGAATTTGCCAATTTTGCTTTTAGGGAAGTTAACCGAGATTTTGCAATTTATATTTTGCAAGTTCAAAGGTCTTTAAGATTACTGGCGCTTTAGCGTAATAATATTTTTAATAGTTATTCATGAAGATTTTACTATTTTTTACAGAGATTTCTATTATCTCGGGAAGTGAAAATGAAATGAAAGAGAAAAAGAGAAAAAAAACGCAGTGAGAGATTTTAATCCTGGTTAGAACTATCAAAATATCATTTAAGAATTTCAACAAAAATTGTAAATAAAACACGAAAAAAGAGAACAAAAATGGCTAGAAGATAAAAAAAAGACGGTTTCTAAACTTAAACGTATTATATAATCAAGAAAATGCGATTTTTTTGAACAAAAAGTAAAAGGTTGCGGTTTTTATATCGATCACTAGTTCGTCATTGAAAAACAGTGATATGATTGTTAATACATATTTATTATTCATGCAATTTTGATCGCCCTTTTTTACTGTGGTTAAAGTCTTCTTCAAAAAGCCAGCCTCGTTTTTTTTTTCTATGATAAAATATTTCAAAAAAACATTTTATATATATTGAAATATAATACAAAACGAATCATTTTTATCTAAAAAAATACGTATTATTTTGTACAGGAATCGTTTAGTTTTTATCTCTTATGAAGTATCTTATGGAAGAAAGGGGACTTTAGTTACCGCATAAAAACGCGCGTCTTTGGTTGGTTGTTCATAAAGTTTAGAAAAATAAGTCAAAAGATAATAATATTCCGATGAGAAAAGTAAAAGGCCTCACCAGGATTAAGTCCAGCTACAATAGAATTCAGTAATAAAAAGGTGATTTTTTTGTTGTGATTTTTGTGGCTTTGCCCATTCCATGGAAGAACTAAAAGGGTTAAAACAGCGAAGAAGAGAGCTTTTTATGTCAATATAATAATTCCAAAAATACTAGAAATTTAAAATTATGATTAATCATTAATTTAGATTTAAAATCCTCAAGTATAATAAGGTAAGGAAAACTTGTCAAAGACTTTCAGAAATTTCATACGAGCGTAAAAATGGCATTAGGTATACTGTCGAGGCATGGCGTGAGGAATTATTTTCAAACGATAAAGAAAATATTCGGTTAAATCATTAAATCCAAGAGGGTCTTTTCTTCAACATCTGAAGATATGAAGAAGAAAACATCTGAAGAACAAATGAGGTAACTTTAAAAAGATTGCAGGCTACGGATAAATCTGCAAAATATACCGGATGGGAAAAAGAGCGCCTCTAATGTTTTGATCACGAAAGAAAAAAAAGAACATAAAACAGCCAATGAAATGAAAGAATTTCGAACAATAGGTATTAAAAGAGCCAATAGGAAGGGCTGGGTGTGGAATAATCATGATCAAAATATGATACGATTAAGGAGTAAGATTAAAAAAACAAGAATCGTAGAATTAATCGCAAGATTAGTGACTAATTTTATCAGCAGACTGAAGGTGAAACCATTCCTTTTTGAAAATTAGTCTTATTCATAAAATACACCTGAATTCTGTAGGCTGGTGTTAGTTAAGGTTAGACTGCCGCCCACAAAATTTTCAAAAGTCACCTGGGGTCCAAAAGCTTGAATAGAAGATGGCAACCTTTTATCCGACATATTTACTGGAATCCTTCCACACGAATGCGGTGCTGAATCTTAAATCTTGTTGTTTGACAAAATTCGTCAGAGAAGAGAAGAAGCGGGCAAAACTTCTTTTTGAAACTGATAGAGCGAGTCCCCGAAAAAAAGTCAAAAGAAAAAAGATGTGATATATGTGATCGCTCTTTTGATTAATACGATTTGAATCCTGGCCACAAGAGAGCAAAAAAGACGAACTTTTAATAAGAATTAAAAAAGTAAAAACATAGAGAAAAACAGGACATTAAATGATATAGCTTCATAGTCCAACCGATACACCTGCAAGATATTTTCAAAAAAAAACATCAAGTCTGCCATTTGAAATAATTTTCTTTAGAAAAAAAAGAGCGCGCGGCTTTTCGATTTATGAATTGAAAAAGGGCAAAGGGTACAAAATAGCATTTATAACTTGTAAGAGGCGCCCAAAAAACTGAAGCGTCGCATATCATAAACGTTAAAAGATTCTATTTTGCAATTTTAATAAAATCACAGAATCGTAAAATTATATCCTCTAAAGTTCACAATACTCTAAATACATTTTGAAATACCTTTTTGATTGAAAAGATAAACTTAAGATCTAAATTCATGAAATTTAAGTAATATTTAATAATTTACAAAACCCTTTTTGGGTGAAGATAGTTAAAATAAATAAAGGAGCCGCCCGAGCAAAATACATGAATAGTTCTTTAATTTATTATCAAAGAATTGTGAAATAACATGGGGAAGAAATACAAATGATTAGCTCTTTAAAACAAATAAAGCAAGGTTTGCAAAAAAAACTAAAAAAAGGTAAAATGGCCTAAACTAGACTAGAACAACGAACACAACTAGCCTTTCTAAATGAGTGATAATAAAAGCAGATTTAAAGTGCCTGTATCATTATTAAGTTAAAAGTAAATACTGTTTCGTAAGATATTTTTACACCAGGAAGAAACTTGCACGAGCTTTCATGATGCTTTCATGAAAGTTCATGATCGCGATTTTTTGTATACCTAGATTGGCAAAATATTGATAAATTCATTGTATTGACGTTTTCTGTTTCCTTTTGATCTAGTTAAAGTTAACACAAGAGATATACATTTTGCTAAATATTTTTCTCATGAACTTGTAAAGGCCCATTCGTAAAATTTTCTATGACGTCTGAAAAGTTTCATGTCGTATAGAATTAAAGTAAATGTCACCATAAAAAAAGCAAATTCGAAAATAATATAACGAAAATCTCATACTTTAGAAATTATGGGCCTTGTTTTCCCATCATTTTTACTTCAGCATTATTTCCATTGTCTCTTATTAATTAATGTTTTGGTTATAATTTCATATTTTAAATATTTTCATGGACGGTGATAAAAATGGCAAGAGTAGATAAAGAAACATTTTAAATAAACCGTGTTTGTTTTAGGATCAAAGGTTACTGCAAACTAAGGTAGAAAGGCCATCAACCAATCATATCGAAATGTCATGTAACAACCACATAAAAATTACGAGTAAAAACGTGATTTGGGAAAACCCGTGTATTATCATGGCAAGAGTATTTTATAAACCATGCTTGTTTTAGGACCAAAGTCTATTGCAAACCTTACGCCTACATAACAGTAGATGGCCCCCAGATTGTAGGTTTGTTGAAATTCAAGATTTCCTGACGACAGAGAGGTTTATGAAATGTTCTTTTGGCTTAGTTTGTTTAGT
>JAUJPO010077984.1:0-10978 GCA_032270745.1 Tiaropsis multicirrata
TTTAAATGTACATATCGCTATTCGGTAAAATACACAGTGCAAAGTATGGCAGAGAAGTGCAATGTATCACTGTTCGATGGTACATCACATTAATTATAATAAATTACCATTGTCTGAATCATTATACTCGTCAAACTTTTTGTTCTTCTTTTTTGATCTTTTTTCACCAGCTGCTTGTGTAAAGTAGTCCACTTTACCTACCAGTTCATAATATCTCTGTTGAGCTTTCTTCTTTGTAGCTAATAAGATGAAAACCAAGCTTATCAATCAAACATCAAAACCAAAACAAGAATGAACATATCAGATTACTCCAATGTAATTAACAAAAGACATTAAAGTTAAAGTCGTAAAATATCTACTTCAGTTCTCATCATTTTGTTGTTTTTTATCTCTAGAGGTCTGCGAAGTAAAACATGCTAATTACGCACTTGTTTAGCTTTCACACAGCTTTTTTAACTGCACTGGATTTTGCCGTTTTCTCAAATTTTGTTTGATTTATATACTTGGTGCGAACTAGAACAGCATTGAATTCTACTTTCGTTTTCAAACATCAACTATTCACAAGATCTTGGAAGGTCATCAAAATGGCATGTTTTTTGGCTTTCCCAGGTTTAGACTGGAGGTTCCTATGTACCCCATTTCACGGTAATTTGGGCCCGAACATGCCCCACACTTAATGTCCGGGCCGGGGCACTTTTTATAGAGTTTTATTTTAAAGCCTGGACCTGAGCTTGCTTTTTGTTTGTGATCATTTTTAAACCTGAAATAGTTTTCTTAAAAGCATACCATTCATTAATATCCAAAAATATTTCAAAACAAAATGTAACTAACCATGTGTGCTTTCAATGATCCCTCTTGATATTTCTGAATTGAACTGCTTCATTACTTCAGCTCCATTTGTTTTATCCGCCCCATCAACCATTACCAAACTGTCAAGCTTTTCAACAGTTGATGAATTATCAGTCCAATTGATGACAGCAAACATGACGAAAGATGATTTATGTTTTTATGATTCAAAAAACGTGCAAAAAATGTATTGTATGTAGACGGTGGTGTAATTATGATGACTTGATTCACGCTTGCAATTTGGCGCGAATCGAAATAAACTTGAGGACTGGTGGTGAGTGTATGTTTATGACACCTTCATCGAGTCAAAGATCCAATTATATTTGACAAGTAGTTAACTCAGTAATGGTGCATTAATTACTATTACCGTGGAGGAGAATAAAAAGAAAGATGGAGAGATGCGTACGCGCGCTTATTTCTTACCTGTTGAACAACTTATCATTGTTTTCAGTCACCGCGGCTATATTCGTATTCTCAATCGATAGCATTTGTCAGCCGCCGCGGGCGCGCGCTAGTTTTTTATGAACAAATTCTGATTTAAATATAGGCATGCAACTAGTTCAAAATGGCAGCCAGCAAGAGAAGAAGGCTAGACTTGCTAACTATTCATAACAGATTTATTTGTCCTTATTGTGCTTCGACATCTACAAGAAAGTATAATATTGAAAGACATATAAAAGCTTGTCATCCTGAGACAAGGAATATTTCGTTTGAATCTTATGATGATGATTTCGTTGCTGAAAATTTATACGAGGATGAGCAAGAACAAATTAACCATGATGACAACAAGAAGAAGGAAGAAAGGGTGTTTGATAATGATGAAAGTAATAATAATGATAATCTGGATACTGATGACTATTCTTGTGTAGATGTTACAGACTATGAAAACATAAAGAATGATAGTATTTTCCCGGAAGGTATACTTACTTTTATTTACTCCAGCCGCACGGGTAGCCAAGCAAGCTCGACTGCTCGCTGATGCTTCTTACTCAATGTCTGCTAGCCATCGAGCGCGAAGCGCAAGCGTCGAGTGGAACCTCATTTAAAGGGACAAAATTTAAAGTGACAATATATAATTTATTACCCCAAAATAAATTTCCTATTCGCATAATCAAGATGGCTGCTCAAAATGGCGGATTTGTAAAACCAAAATAGCGATGTTTATATTTAAAGCCAGTAAAAAAGAACACACAAAGTGCTTCAAGATTTCTCAACTAATGATAAAGAAAGCTCTTTTCGTCATTATTTTTATAAGTAATTACAGCTTTAATTATTTTTTTTGAAACCATTTCAAAACAAAACAGAAACGTGTTATAATTTTGTTAGTGTCTTAGACACATTTCCTACAAGATGACGTGAAATACAGCTTTAAACCTCCTCAAAAACCAGCTTCTTCTCTCTTCCAAGGTCTTCGAAGCTCTCACAGTTATGTCTGCAATATTTGTTATGGTATTGGCTTGTCCTGTTAAGATAAATTTATTTTTCATTTAAGCTGAGAAAGAATTGAGAGAAAGTGAAATTACAAGCAACCGTGAAGATACTGATGTAAATCATATCCTTAAATTGATTCATGGTGAATCATCAGGTGAAAGAGGTTATTTAGATATTCCAGGTAAGCTATTTGTAGATGTACTTTATTAAATTACAAAAAGGAAAATTATGTCACATTCATCAACAAGTTTGGCAACTTTTTGTCCTTGCTCGCATCTTTAAATTTTCATAAAAAGCAGTGTGTTTTGTCTCTTCTCTCTGTTTTAGGTATATCAGGTTAACTATAGATATCTATAGAAAATTAATTTGTTTTCACACCATTAGATTTGTGAATGTTTCACATTGCAATAAATACGATAAATTATGCTTAATGTTATAGCATTGTATCATAGCATAACCTGATTCTTTTTGCAAAATCCATTTAAAATTGATGCGTTTTTTTGTTAACAATCTTGAGAGTACACATTTTGGATGTTTTTTTTTGTTATGGATGAGCAGCTAGCCAGTATTAATAAAACCTATGCATATTGTTAAATACATATTATATCATACGTGTTATTTTTAGATGATTCATCTAGTTCAGATGGTAGTGATGAGAGCAGTGAAGAATCCAATGACAACGAAAGTGATTGCTCAGATTATGAAGATGATTGGATCTTTCGTACTGAAAATAAACATTCACTTTTAACCATCAAAGATCATGCTGCTCTTAGCTTGGGCCTTTCACTCAGACACAATCTTTCAAATGAGTGTATGAATGATATACTTGAAATGATTCAATACCATTTACCGGCAGACAATTTGTGTTTGTCATCATTCACAAAATTAAAAGATAAAGTTGGTGGAATAAAGAGCAATCAAGTCAATTTTATTGAGTATTGTGAAATTTGTCACTCAATCTGGCCAGATGATGAAGATGTTTCTGTGTGTACCACTAAATTTTGTACTGGGTATGTTTTTTATCACTACAGTACTAACTAGAAATTAAAAAGAAAATCTCTTTTCTTACAGTATTAATGATTATAAAGTGAAAGCTGGACTTACTTGAGTGATGAACCTCTACCGACTTTTTTCATATTTTTATTTTATAACTCCTTCCCCTATGTCCAATATAAATACTACATTCTTTATTCACACACTTTTCTTTCAGAACAAGATACAAAGGACCAAAAGAGAAACGCACAAAAAAGTGTTTTGTATTGACGTCACCCATTAAAGAGCAAATTCAATCAATCCTTGATAGTTAGTGTTATTATCCTTTTCCTTTTCCAAATTTATTTCTTTAGTTAACATCTGAAATCATCATCAGATTTTGATCCATCTCTGGAAGTTCAAATTTTAATTGAATGTTATTTTGCTCAATTTTTCTACCTCACAATGAATACCTTTCTTTGTTTTAACAGGACCAGGAATGTGGGAAAAAATTCAGACAACTATCCACAGAAGACAATTAAGTAGTGACAAAAGGGAATATACAGATATTATTGATGGGGAAAGGTACTTTATTTTACTTCAATTTTTCCCTTAACCTTCGAAATGCAATAGTTAATACTTTGACATGCTTTAAAGACTTGAGAATCTTTTTTTTAAGCCTCGTCTTTATTGTTATCCAATTGCCAAAATTGTCTGGTAGAAACAAGAAGCTAAAAACTTTCAATGTTTTTTTCTCATTATTTTCATTCAGGATTCTCAATTCATGCCAGTCCCTTAGTCTAAATGATATCTTTATCTTTTTTTATTTAAAGTTATAAAAAACTGTGTCTAGAAGATGGACTGCTTTTCAACACAGATGATCTAACTATAATCTTCAACACAGATGGTGTGGCTTTATACAAATCATCTAGAATTGAAATATGGCCCGTTTATATTGCTATCAATGAAATACCAGCCATAGAAAGGTGCAAAACTTTATATCAAGAAATTAAGAAACAAAGTGCATTTTGATGGTATTCTAATATTTATAAAAGTTAGCAAGCTCGTTTTACAAGTTGCTCTTTTTAGCCAAAATCTAGTACAACAGGATATTCTTTTACCTTACAAAACATTAAGCATTGTAACTTTTTCTTGTTTGTTTTTTCAGATTTCAATGCAAAAATGTTGCTTTATGGGGACTTTGGCAAGGGAAAGGAAAGCCTCCAGTCTATCCATTCTTCAAACCATTTACTCAAGAATTAGTTAACCTTAGTCAGAATGGTAAGTTTGTTTTTTAGTTCATCAGATATTTTACAAATTTGTTTTACACAAAATTAATGAATCTTTCTTATTAATAACCGATAGCATTATTTTCATAGATTATTTTTATTCATTTCAATATTTTCAGGTATAACACTGAAAAATGATCAAACTATCAAGATGCACACTTTAGTCGGCTCCTTAGATCTAATAGCCAAAGCACCGTTTTTAAACATGAATCAGCACAATGGTTATTTTGGATGCAACACCTGCCTCATAGAAGGTGATCATATAAACAATGTCCATGTGTACTCATATGAGAAAGCAGTCGATGCAAAACACAGGACTGATGTTGGTTTCTTTAATGATGCTAAAAAGGCAATTGAAAGTGGAAAAAAGGTATGTTATTTCTCTGGAATTTATTTATTAGGCGAAACAAATTTAGTTTATTGTTCTATAGGCAGATCGTGTTCATGTCAGTTAAAAAGACACTGAAAATCATACCCAAGATTTTCATGGGACAAAATTATATTTTTTCCTCCCTGATAAATTGTATACAAATTTCAAATACTCAAATGCTTTACATCTATTTAAAAGTTTTAATACTGTAAGAGATAAATTGTCAGACTTTTACCTGTTTGCAAATCCTATTTTTATGGTCAGTTGGATCTTATTTCAAGTTATTAATTTTCCGGCTAAATTTTTGAATATTTCAGGAAAATGGTATCAAAGGGCCGTGTTGTTTAATGGTCCTACCAACGTTTAGTCTCTGTGATGGTATTGTCCCAGATTACATGCATGGTATATTGCTTGGTGTTACAAAGTGTTTGTTATCTCTGTGGTTCGACTCGACTGAACATAAGAAATTCTACAAGGAGAACAAAATGTATCCTGATTACCACATCAGCCATCTTGTAAGATAGTTTGTTTGTCTTTTTATATCTACATATATATATTGTTTTTTAGATTTATAATTTTGTTGCCTTTTTTTTCAGTTGTGTGATGTTGACAAAAGACTTGAAAACATGAAACCCTTGGATGTCATTTCAAGAAGACCTCGTCCCTTATCCGGAAATATAGGACATCTCAAAGGTACTTCAATTTTCTCTTCAATTTCACAATAACTATGTTTGGAATTTTATTGGTTTTTTGGTTGAAAATATTTCCGTACTGATTGTTTGTGATATGAAATAAAGAAAGAGTAATGGTATTTAAAGTTTATAATTTTATATCTAGGTAAAAGCTGATTGCTCCTTTGTATTGTTTATGATTTTTTTCTTTAAGCCAATGAGCTGAGATCTTGGTTGCTGTATTACTCGCTGCCATGCTTGGAAGGTCTCCTGCCAAATGTATACTGGAATCACTTTGCTCTTCTTGTTGAAGCAACACATATTTTGTTGGGAGACAAAATAAGTGACAATGATTTATCATGGGCTGAAAAGTGTTTGGATTTGTTCTATAAATATTTTGAGCAGTTTTATGGCAAGTTTATTTTAGTGACTCTCCTGATTACTTGAACAGAATTAGGGCAGAAAATACGAAACAGTACCTGAACAGTTAAGAATTTACTCTTTAACCACAATATCACTTGCAAATTTGTTAAGATCATAATTTAAATTCAAATTCAAGAGTTTTTATACCAGAAATTCTTTTTGAGTACCTCAATGTTTCAAGGTATTTCTTCATTGCAGAGTTTTGCTTTATTGCTAACTGTGTTGTAAATTATTTATTTATTATTTCAGCTAAAAGGAAATGCGGTTTAAACGTTCATAACACCAGACACCTTCCCATGTATGTTCGTTATTGGGGGCCGTTGTGGGCGTGGTCATGTTTTGGTTTCGAAAGTCTAAATGGCCAGATCATTAAACAAGTGCACGGTACAAGAAATGCTTGCTCTCAGGTGATTTATTTATTATAACTGTAATTTTGTTCTATGGTTGTAATTGTGTTCTGTGTGACAAGGATTATTTAGGATCTTAGTAAATTTGGCTTTTGAGTTTATCAAAAGAAAAGGTTGGCACTTTTCATACTGAAAAGGATAGTATCAAGTTTGCTAATTAAAGAAGAAAATATACTAAATGATGATTTTCGTATTAAATAAATGTAACTTGACATCAAGGTCGTTTTCGTTTGGTTTCTATAATTAGCTGTTTTCATGTTGAAGTGTTTGTTGCTGATGTAAACTTGATCCCATGATGGCAATTTTGAAGTATATAATGTTTCTTTCTTTTTAGGTATTTAAAGCTTTTAATGGCTTGAAAACTATCCACTCGATGATGAATGATGATAAGACAAAGGAGATTGTACGAGAAGGCCTGAGTTCAATGTTAGTTAATAGGCAAAGGTATAGTTTAATTATATTGATGTTATAATGCTAAGGAAGTTTATTGAAAATATTTTAAATTACGTTTTATGTGACTGAATTCTAGAATTGAGAATCTGTTTTATGTCTTTACTTAGTGGTGGTAAATCTAATTGGAAGGTGATAAGCAAGGACATCTTACTTGGTGGAAAAAGTGATGTGTTTGTTGTATCCAATCAACTGAAGGATAAAGTTGAATTGAACAAAATATCCAAAAAAGCTGAGAAGTATTATCAGATGAGAAGAAACAAAACAACTTTCTCAAGTGTTGAATATAAGCGTGCAACAAAAACTATAAATTTTGTTGCAGAATTCACAAAAGACGATTTGACAATGTTTGTGGAAATCCACTATTTCCTTCTGGATCAAGGCTGCGTTTATTTTTGTGGAAAGGAGATTCCAAGGAAATTAGAATGGTGTATCATCAAGGAATGGGATAGAAGTAGACTTGTTCGAGTTGATAGAGAAGCAAGGTTTGTTCTAGAAAATTATTGTAGTTATATTTGTTCCAAAAAATTATAAGTACTTTGATAAAACTAGCTTGTTATTAATGGATGTTAAATTTATATTCTTTTTACTGTATGCATAATCTTTTATTTTAGGACGATAGTGAGTTGCATTTCATCATTTTAATATTACAATAATTTTTTTTTATTTTTAGAACCAATCTTTTCATAGCACCCGCAGAATACTTGGGCAATAAACTGTTCTACATTAATGGAAACTTATCATGTATTTGTATTTGTAAAGTGCCAAATACTGTGGAAGGAGATTAAGATACTTTAAAGGAAGACGCTTTTGCGAGTTCGCAATTTTTCGGCAAAATCGCGAAAGTAAGTTCCCACGAAAAATGCTGAATATATCTTAATTCGCAAATAAAGTTAATTCCCGCGAAATAATTTTTTTTCACAAACGTTTTTTAAAAACGTTATTTTATGGAGGGATTTACACTACAAGAACATATAGCAAGCTTTGACGAAGCGTTTTTACCTCAGATAATGTAAGTTACTAAAGATGAAGAGGCATAAAAGTGCGCTAATCATGGAAAAATTATTTTTGAATTGCCTTCTTCACGAAAATTAATTCTCGCGAAATATCGTCAAATGGTCAATCCGCGAAGTAAAATCGCTTTTAAATTTTTCCTTTAAAGTAATACTCAGTTATTAAAACACTGTAAATAGGATTTTTTATCCATCCATTTTGTACTAACTTTAAATTTGATAAGTTATAATATCATCCATAGTAAATAAATGGAGTTCAAATAAACAAAAATTAACAAAAGACGTCGAACGTCCATTTAAATTTACAAGTCCGTGGTTTAGCTTAAAAATAAATCTATCTGGAACACTAAACAATTAGCACTTTTATAATGCATCTTTTTTGTTTATTTCATTTTAGCTAAAACTAATAAGATTTACAAATAAATTGGCAATGTGGATTGTTCATCATTCCGTTTGACTTGAAAAGCTGGTTAGACTTGTATTATCATCTGGTGTTGTTAATTTGGTTATTTCATTACCAAGGAAAATCAGTAACAATTTTTAAAAGAAAGATCAGATTTTTGGTTTTATGTGCGTATAAACGACTGGAAAATAGAACGCTGGAATCTATCTTGGAGAGAAAAAAAGGTATCAGTTTTGAGTCAGTTTTCTTTAAAATTTCCAAATTTGTTAGCAAGATTTTCTGGGAGCGGTAAAAAATAGAAAAATATAATTTCATCTTATAGGAAAAGGCAGGAGTTTCCAGGATAACAAAAAATATAAGGAATTAATCCTTCTTTCCTCAAAGATTCAACAATTTAAAATGTCTAAGCGAATTGCTTAATATCTCCTTTACATATTTAAGCTAGGAAAAGGCAGGAATTTCAAAGGAGACAAAACGCATTAATTTATTCTCGCTTTAATTTATTCCCTTGTAAAATGTAATGTAATGTAAAATAAGTGGTTTGACTAAAAAATCGAGAGCCACCCCAAAGCTAAACAAAATGCCCTCTACTATAAATTAATCTGAAAAAAATTTGTTTCTTTAGCAAATTCCCTTTTAAAGTGGTGAAAGTTGTCAGATTAGTTTTCTAGGAATTTTCTAGGTAGGCAAGTTTGGTGGAATAATGATTATATGCGATAATAAAATTTTAACATAAGCCCTAGAAAATTCCTAGAAATTTCCCAGAAAATAATTTTTGTTAGAAGCCTGTAGAAAAGTCAGATTTTAAACCTAGAAATTCCCTAGAAATTTCCCCTTCAAAAAATTCTTAAATTCTTAAAAGCTCTTAGTATTCAAGGAAAAATTCTCTGGGAAATTTCTAGGCAAGTTGAGTTAATTTCTTATTTCTAGGAAATTCCTAGGAACCCTAGAAATCTCCCTAGAAAGCTTTACCAGGGATAAACAAAGTCATTAGTCCAATTTATATTGAGACGATTAGTTCATCTGAGACGTAAAACTTGTAAAAAGAGCATTATGTAGGAGTGCACTTTCCATTCAAGTTTCAATAAAAAACATCTCTTCCGCAGAGCTCGTTTTACAAACTACTCGTCTGACACGACTTTTTCGTCTAAGTATAAAAACACCTATTCTTAGAATCCTACTGCATTTTCTATATATCGTTCGGTAAAAGCGTATAATCGACGTTTTTATTACGTCTTTTTTATACCGTCATAGTTAACGTTTAAATGACGCTTTTTAAACGTTTGAAAATTACGTTTAAAAAAACGACAAATAGGACCAAATAAGAACGTTTTTCCGACGTTTACAAAAACGTTTTTTCGACGTTTTTTAAACGTTTTTTTGCCGGCTGGGTCTGAGTTTATCAATGTTTGACATATTTCCACCCTTTAGTTCTTAATTGCCCTCTGAAATGTGCCAAGAGGCTCAACTTTTTCCAAAACTCTTATCAATTTAAGAAATCAGTTTTACTAATGCAATTTCATGGCAAGCAGTAGTATAGTCTAAAGATTTTATTGTTTTTCATCTTATATGCATGCATTATATATATCTCCTTTGAAAAGATATACATGTTTTGTTGTGTTTACTTTAATGTCTTCAAATCCTTCATTTCAGTTTATATGTTTAGTGTTTGCATAATATGCCTTAAGGGAAGAAATTTTCGCGGAATTTAATTTTTGCGGTTGAGGGCAATTATGGTCCACAAAAGGCCAATTTTGCCTTAAGAAGTCGATTTTTGGGGGTAATTTAATTCTGCAAAAATTTCTTCCCTTATTGAGGTATTTGTTACAGTGAATAGACTTTGAATGCTTATTTGCACTAAGTATCGAAATAATCTCAAAATTCTTCTATTTTTATCTTAGGCTCAGAAATATAGAAAAATTTACTAACACAACTTTATAATCATCAATTCTACAATGGTAAAATATTTTGGAATTCGTTCTGAGCCAGATTGACTTCACAATCTTCTGATTCTTGGAAAGCTGAGCTGCGCAAATCGTCCTTGTTTTCCAAGATGAAATAAAATAGAATGATGGGTAGTGATTGTGTAATTGTGATATAGTGATTGATTCTTTTGACAAAAACCGATGTTGTTCTGGAATCGTTCAAGCTCATCGATATCTTTGGATTCTTCGTACACTTAGTGCTAAGAAATTTTTGCTTAAAATTTTTCAAGTGTCTAAGATGGTAAAACTATTACTCTTGAAATTAAATGTTAACTGGGATTTTCCTTCCCTAAAGCTGAGATTGTGCGGGCCATGTTCGGAGTATTTTCAATTTTTGAAAATGTTCGGGCCACACCATGGGTTGTAAACTACCCTGTCCGCAAACTTTCTGTAAATTCTGTGGATCTCGGAAAGATCTTTTGATAGGTAAATTATTTACTAAACCGCAAATCATTAAATTGATGTATTTTACGCTTTTAGATTGCTTTTGTACATTTTATACTTTCAGGTTGGCTAATCCTGACCACTTTTCTAATCCTGACCTACCTCTAAAACAAACAATTTATCCAAAATTATATTTAATATTGGACCAGAAGATTAGTTCTTCTTTATATTATATATGTAATTAGAGGTAGGTCAGGATTAGAAAGGGGTGGTCAGGATTAGCCAACCTCTGACAGTAAACATGAATTTCATAAAATCAAAATCTGCAATTAAA
>JAUJPO010077995.1:0-10977 GCA_032270745.1 Tiaropsis multicirrata
ACCAATTAAAACGTTTTATAGGACTGTTTATCGTCATAAATAAGCGAAATTTTCGACTTTGAGTCGTCTTGTTTTTTCTTTCTTCTTTATCATTAACATGTTGTTAATTTCTGTTCTATTCGTTCGATCCTTTTATGATTTATTTTAATGACATTTGATAAACTGTTATTGGTCATTAAAACCTTTGAAAAAAGAGAAAGACAATAGTAAAAAAGAGGAACACAATAGTAAGAGAGGAAAAATTTCAACATAACGATTAACACAGAATCGTATAGGGAATCGGGCAAGTTTATGATTAATTGGACATTTGTACTCATACTTGAATGCATGTTTGGGGGCCCACAAGCAGAAGGGTCGGCGAAAGTAATCATTTGGTAAGGGCTTTTCATTTTTACCAAGAATATCTAGTGCAGGTGGTTCGTGCCATACTTTAATGGGTTCTACCAGTTTTCCTGTTGGCGTAAAGAAAGATTCACTGACCCATTCAACATCAGCCTCGTTCAGATACTCCATCCACGTAGAAGGCATTCTAGGAACCAGCTAAAATTAGGATGTGTATGTGTATGTGTATGTAAAAATATGTATGAATTTTTATAGGAAGATTGCTGATCGATAAATAAATTTTTGAAACCTTACACTAAAGATTCATACCTTAGCTGCAGTTGAAACTGGCGAAGTAGATAAACAATAACTTCCCTTTGTGACAATGTCTGCCCTTGCTGAACTCTAAATAGATTAAAATTAAATTAAATTAAAAGATTCTGGAAACAAAAGTTCAAGTAATATTTTGTAATGTGTACCTGTGTGTAGCATAGCTAGACTGACTGAAATTTCTAAAAAGGTATATTGTAATGTTTACTTGTTTGAAAAAGAATGGGATTAAAACATACCCTAGGACTTTGTATTATTGTGTTTGAAGAACTAATTTTATTAAACTCTGTGGGTTGTCGAGATGTATGCTAAAAAAAAAAAAGATTAATGACTAGTTTATACCCTTAATAATAACTTCTTTAAAATAAAAATGAAAAAAAAAACTCTTGAAAAGAATCGAAATACAAACAAAAATAAATTTAAAAAAAGTACATTTTATCAAATCTTACTGAAATATCTTTGATTTGTGGCTTCAAAGTTTTTGCCAAACTCCGCTGGGAAGATTGTAATACTGGTATTGCAGAAGGGGTAGATGTACGTGATGTTAAATGCTAAACGTAATGAAAAGAATTATGTAGTGCAGACCAAATTTTAGAAAGGCAGGGCAGCGTCCGATGAAAACTAAAAAGGGTACTTTTTGGGGTAGATTTGTACAAAAAGGCTGTTTTTGCTACAAATTTTAACATATCTAGAAAAAAAGGGGCAGCGTCCGATAATCAGACGCTTAAAAGGCATAAAAAAATGGCCTGTAGTGTATGGTTATACAATGGATGAATTAATCGTACCAAGAATGATAAATACTATAAATAAACTTTCAAAAAGAAAAAAAAAGTATATATTATCTTATTTCATAATTTCCAAATTTAAACCTACGAGTGAACTCTCTTTGTCAGGATGCTTTGGAAAATCATTTTAAAACATGTTTCTACGCTGAATAATAAATAAATTATAGAAAAAAAACAATTTATAAAATCTTACTGCAATATCTTTGACTTGTGCATTCAAAGTTTTTGTCAAATTCCGCTGTGGAGATGGAGTAGATGTACGTGACAGCAAGCGCTAAACAAAATATAAATTAATTATAATGTATTATAACATATTATAGTATTATACTATGGATGAGTTAATTTTATAACCCAGATACATAAATCCTATAAATAAAATTTTCAAATAAAAAAAAAGAATAATCTTATTTCATAAATTTAAAATTTAAACATACGGGAGAAATGTTTTTGTCATGGTGCTTTGGAGATACGCTGTTTGCCAGATTTCTTGGTAAAGATCTTGGGATGGGTATGTTAGATTTAAGCGGTGATGGTTGAAAAAATATTGATGATTAAAAGAATTATAAGTCATTAGCCAAAAAACCTGATCAATTAATGTATCGGTCAGCTGGCCAACCAGCTCCCTTTTTGGAATTTTTAAGGCAATGAAGTTCCCCACGCGGATAATATTCCACTCATCTTGTATTCCTCTCTAAAAATCTGGTCTTTTATTTGTTTATAATTCTCACTTCCTTCATTTTGGTTGAAGACTTGGTTTACCTTTTTTTTAAACGTATACATTTTCAAGACGTTGGAGGTTTGGTAAGATACACAGTTCAAATGTTATTCAAGGAAAATTAAATGTAAACCTTGTTGCCGATACAAAAAATACATAATAATGATATGTGGGATTAATAGTTTATTTATATATATTTATAATCAGAGTTATTGTGCTCATCTTAAATAAAACGAATATGTGAAATATATACAAGTGATTGAATTAAAACTTACAGATGTCTTAGTTGGTGTTGTGGCATGTGAAAACTTTCTTGATGTAATTAATTTGGAATTTGCTTGAGACGTTGATACGGGCACTGGTAATGGAATGGTTTTCTTATGATAGCCACATTTGCAAGAAATTGGGCGACCATCAACTCCAACCTTACGTGTGTTCTTATGAGATGGACATGTTCTTACTGAATTATATTCAGCAAGACGCTGTTTATTGCTTGTTTGACGACCAGTGGAAAAGTGAAAATGTCCATCGGCAAAGTTTTGAAGTCTCTCCTTCCATTTCTTGTCTGTTAAGCCTTCCTTAGGCATTTCTTATTATTCTCAATGTTTAATTATTTATCATGGCTCTAAAAAAGAAATATTTCTAGATGCAAAAAAGGTGCACACCACCGTACTTTATACTGTGGCCTGAATCTAACCTCTATATACCACCGTATCAAGTTTGGTGGAGATATAATTACGCTGGATAAAATCCTACGCACTGTCCACTCAGCGGTATGTGCCCTTGCTTTTTTTGCTTGTCCACCGTACTCATTGTACGAAGGGCTCCACCACTGTACTGCTATGACCCATGGCAGGTGATTTTTTCGAAACTATAAATCCCATTGTACCATGACTGAAAAACACTGTACAGAGTACGGTAGTGTCCAGGGACATAGATGCAATGACCCGCTCTACTATACACATAACATTATACAAAATCAAAATAGACACATCTAATAGAAATAGTCGCTAGTGTAAGAAATCTAAGAACATTGTTATAACCTCTATATAAAGAGACCTGAGAAAGGCCAAGAGGTAGTTAAGTTAAGGGTCAAGATTATACTCTTACACAATCTGGGGTCATACTACTACTAAATAGTATTACTACAGTACTACTAAGCTTCCATGTATTTTCATCAAAACAACTCCAAATTCCACCAAACTTGCACCAAAAGCAAAACAAATTTTCACTCCATCAAGCATAGAAGTACCAGTACACATAAGCCAATTTAAATAAACTTTTTATCGATAGAATTGACTGAAATAAGAAAAAATTCAGTCAGATTCAAGTTTTCCCTCTAGCCAACGCCAGCAATCTTTGTTTTGATTTTGACGGAAAAAATGAGCCAATCACATTCAAGAAAACTTCCGGAACGAACAACCAATCAAAACACCCGAATTCAGACATTTCGGAACTCGCTATTGTTTATTTCAGAACACGGCATTGTTCATTTCAGAAACTTTCAGAACCAAAACAAAAGGGAAACAATAGTGTGGTTCCGAAATATTAGTAGACTGATGGGGGAAAGACTGAGCTAGCAGACTGGGGGAAGAGCGACTCGCGGCTTGGGGAAGAAAAAGGAAAAGAAAAGGGGGAAAAGAGGGAGAGAAGCGAGGCGCGAAGCGCCGAGAAGGTGCCGCTGCAGAGCCTTAAAGTCCTGCCGAGGGTCATGATGCCGTGAACGGCTGTAAAATCCGTTACTAACTACAACTTTTCTATTTTAAGTAAATAGACGCTACAAATCGACAATTTGTTACATTTTGAGTTTCAATTGTAAATTTCTTTTAGATAATAAAAATATTCCAAAATATTTGAACATTTCATTTATTCCGTGTCAAGCAGTTATCCTTTTCGACGCTCTAATAGCTTCTCATCTGTAAAAAGAAGAGACCGGATTCGAACCAGCTATCTTTTAGGTTAAAGTACTCAACAGAGAACATTTTTAATTGCAATCTTTGCATTAAAATCTTTTTAAAATTTAAGACTAATTTTCAAATCCTTAGGTTCTCTTTCGAAGCATTCAAAAGTAGATGTGGTAGAGTGGTATAAAATGAATTAGACACACTTTTTATGTTTATGATGTGTAAATATATTATACAGTGTGTTTAAAAATCTCGTTTTTCTGTTAAAGCTATGTCCATTTTAAAAATATGGTCCAAAATGGGAACCAAAGTAAATATCTATATGTCATAAAATCTCAAGATGTCAAAAAAAACATAAGAACGCAATGAATGTATCCCTTGAAAAAGAATGAAAAAGAAATACATCCGCTAAAATGAAAAAAATGAAAATTTATAGGTGAAAGTTACTAAAGCATGCGTATAAAATTACAGGCTACAGAAAAACGTTTAGAAGAAAAAAATGAATAATGTTCATTTGTCTTTGTTTTTCGATTCTTTGCGCATCATATCAAGCCATTGATCGTAAGGCATTGTTTCAGTCTTGGGGCAATACCGTTTTCCTTTGAACCAGCCATGTCCGGTACTCTTGACTGGTTTTCCACAAGTCTTACAAGCGTAGTCTTTTCGAGGATTTGAAGAAGTTGAGGGATTTTTGGGAGATGTCACGTTTGGATTTGGTGGACAAGAAACAGCAGGACGTAGAAGATTGCCACCATGTGTTGCAAAATGGTGTTGGAATAGCATCGGACTGGTCATCGGGTTGGGGACGTATTGAAAAGGAAACTGAGGGGCGTACGACTGTGGTGGAATTTGAATATGTGGTGATAACAAGGGTGATGGGATTCCTGGCTAAATGAATGGAGGTGGTGTTTGGAGGATTGGTTGTGGTGTGACGGTACGAGGGACAGAGATTTCAACAGCATTACGTTTTTTTCCACGCTTTTTGGCTGGGTTGGCTTTTCTACGGCAAATAAGCTTCGCCTTTCCGGACCGGTCTTCTGGGTCTGCAATCTCGATGGGGGCAACATCTCCTGTTTCGACATGTGTTGGTTTTGGAACTGCACTTGGTACGACTTTTGACAATGATAAATCCCCAGGAGTGTCTCTTCCTTGTAAAAGCTCGGTCACCACTTCGCGACGTGTCTTGTTTTGTTCCCAGACTTTCAAAGTATGTTCATTGATTGGAACAAGAACCAGCTTGATTTCTTCAAAGATGAGGCTGTTGAAGAGTCGAGCTCGGATGTTGCTGTAAGCTCTGACTATTTTTTCCATTTAGAATCGTATCTCCGTCGGCCTTCTTCCTGATAGGTCACATTGTTTTGATACTTGTTGCACAAGATTATACAGATTGCTTCCACGATCCTGGTTTTTGACGGTAGAAATGCAGGGGTGGAGCCGGAAAGGAAGGTTCTTGCCATTTCGACGACACCAACGTGTCCACTTCTTCGTTTGGCAAACTTTCCACGGGTTGGCTTCTTCACAACACTGCTGTACTTAACCGGTCTCTTGTCATAGTCATCAAGGCATTCGTATAAGCGTTTTATTTTTGCTTTCTCGGTGTTGGTGATGCTGATTCCAGTGGTGTCAACCAGAGCATGGGCAAGTTTGTCCACTTTGTTCCAGCCAGGGATACCGTTTGAATCAGTTGATTTCTCATCCTCTTCATCACAGTAGCCTTGGTCATCATCTTTGGAGAGGCCAGTTTCTTCGTCCGGGAAATGCTCTTCAACAAACCGATTTTCATCAATGCCAGAATCGATGGAGTGTGATGTCTCGATATTGGTACCATCATCAATATTCTGTTCGATGAAATTGTCGTCGAAAGGTTGAGCGTTCTGCCGATACAAATACTCCATGCCAAAATGCTCGGTGGGCAGCTTAGAAGGTGGTTGTGCTTCGTTAAATCTTCGACCATGAACAGAAAGATGAAGTTGGTTCAACTGCTCGACCAATTTGGCATCGAAGCTTTGGAGGCTGGAGAGTGATTCATCGATGGCGTCTTTTCTGTTCATGTTCCATCTGTAAACACCTTCAAGCAAGTAAGCTTGGAAATTTACAGGATTGGCGCTTGTTCCTGGGATGAACGTGTGAATATGGTGGTGGAACGATTCCAAGGAAGTTGTACCACGAGCACATCTGTAGATTGGAAGATCAACTCCACCTTTTGTCGATGTTCTAATCTGCGTGTAGAGTTGGGTGCCAGGTGGGTCTTGGATGCAATTAAGGTGCTTCTTTTGTTCCTCCCAAATCTCAACAATGCAAGGTTTCAGCAGGGGTACACCAAGAGGATCTGTTGCACCAGTAAAAGAAAGAATCAGCTGCTCTATGAGGTATTTCGTTTCGTCTGCCCCTCTGGTACTTCGTTTGCAGTGCCTCGTCATTTCACCTTTTGTGATTCTCTTTTTGATTGCTTGGATGGTTGGGTTAACTACTTTCTTGGCTTCGAGTTCACCTCGCTTAGCTCTGATTAACCGGTTGTAATCTGTTTGGTCCCACTCAAAGATGCAACCTGATAGCTGCTTTAAGAAAACACCATAAAGTGGATGGGCGTCAGAAGTGAATCCTTCCGAGAAACGACGGATGTAGTGCCAAATATCCAGGCATAATCGCATGATACTCCATTCAGCAAAAAGGATTTCAAACTTTGAATCTCCACCAGACGAACAGCAATCTCGGTCTGTGTATAGAATGATAGGTGGTTTGACGTTTGCAGATTTGAACCTTTTCATCAAGCCATCTGCCAAGGGTTGCAATGCTTCCAAACTCTCCGACACGGTAACCACAGACTGAAGAATAGCACCAAGTTCATTACCAACATTCGTTACCCAGTGTGCTTGATCTTTCCCTATGCCAGTGAGTTTCTTTGCAATCTTTCTGGTGGAATCGATTTTAAGAATTCGACCGAACGTTGAGCACAAAGATGTTTTGATGATGTCGAGTCGTGTGTATACGTCACGGACATATGCTGCCAAAAACCACTGATTCCTTGGAAGGTCACGAATGGCCGGAACAGTATTGTATGTCACTGTCTCTCAGCAAAGGTCTCAATAGCTTTCTTATGTTGCATACAGGCAAACATATATTTGATGTTTTGCTTCATCCAATGTTCATGATGGATTTCAACAAGTGTGTTGCCAAAAGCTGTTGGGCTATTGCCAAGGGATCTTGAACGCAAGAATGTTAGCAAATTCTTGTCCACTGCATATTTGAGTGTCAGAAGTGCAGGAAAGCTGACACGAAGACCAATTGGTAGTTGATTGAGGATACGATTGTCCCAACCACTACACGATGCACCACATTTACAGGACATGAATTCTGTTGCCAAGTAGTACCAATCTGTAATGTCAAGTACCAGTCTCAACTTTGGGTAAAAACCGTGTGGATGCAGAGCCAAACCACAATCATGACATTTGAATTCAAACCTGTGCGCTCGCATTGGTACCCATAAACAGAAACGACGACGATAGTAAATTTTGGGATCAGGTTTTGTTGGTACACCTGAGGATTGAGGAATTGGTGGAGGGCTGTACCATATCTGTGTTGGTGATTTCAACCGCCCAGCCGATCCTTTTTTGACGGTTTCTGAGGTAGAGTTGAAAACAGCCTTTCCTATCCATTGTTGATCGTATGGATCAATGTAGTTCAGCCAACCATCCGGAATTCTCAGAGAGTAGTCCTAATGAAAAAAGCTCAGTCCAAAATATCCTATAAGGCAGGACTCAATGGGGACCAAACCTCTTATGCAATATGGGCGATTCTACTCGAATCTGTATATGCTGTCCTTCGGACGGTATGTACAGATTTGAGTAGAATTGCCCATATAATGGAAAACATTTTTTTTTAATATGATGATTTAGAAAAGGTACTTAGTTAGTCTACAAGATGAAAAGACATACAACTAAAAAGTGCTTTGAAAAATATTAAAAATTACCAAAATAGCAAGAATATAACATAACAAAACTATGCATTTCAAGAAAGATCAACTTCATGTTGTGAAAGTAATGAAAGTAATTGAAGACAAATTACCTCTGGAATTTTATTTGGTAGTGGGAATGACTCTAACTCGGACATCGGTAACTAGAATAAAACAATGGAATAATGCAATACATGATCTTTGAAAAAAATATACAAGATGAAATGTAAACCAGTATCATAACATTAGTAATTAAATTACTATGCATAAAGATAATAGGAATATGATAGAAATCTAACAAAAATCAGCACCAAAGCCTCTCTTCTAAGAAAAATATCTGTTAAAAGACTTACAACAGATTTAGCTTGAGCTTTTTGCAGTGAAGTAGTTAGAGATGAGTGAGTTTGACTCAAATGAAGTGATGACTAAAAAGGAAATTATGGTGTTATATTAATAGAGAAAGTTTTGAATCCTTTTTTATTTGGAAAGTTAATGAGAAATTCCCAACACAAGAATAAAAACTTAAGTCTAAAAAGAGAACGTTTGAAAAACTATGAGAAATGCTCAGAATGTTTGAAATATCTAAGAGCAATACTTACTGTAGGTCCAGTTACTGGAGGTTGCGTAGAAACTGTCAAACAAGTTTTCGTTGAGTGAGCAGCAGCTACTGCGGAAATCGAAGGACTTATCAACTAAAAATGGAAATAAATACCACTGTTATGAATGCTATAGAAATAATATGAAAATTAGATAGAGATATTGCAGATATCTTAAAAACCAAATATTAAAAAAATTAAAAATGGCGTTGATTACGCAGTATTGTACCTTTGGTTTAACTGTAATATCTGAAGCTTTTCTGGGCATTGTGGAAATACAAGGAATATATTTTGCTGAGATTGAACTTGCAGGAATCTACAAAAAAATAAAGGACTTTAATAAGGTTTAAATACTAAATGTTGCTTGTATAATCCAAATTCTAGTCATATCTCTGAGAAATGTAATTAAAATTAGGGTAGCGTTGAATTGACAAAAAAAAGGTTTGCAAACCTTGGAACTTTTGATTGTTTGGTTAATAGAAGAAGGTGTACCAGTTGCTTTCTAAAAAAAAAAAAATTAATCTTCAATTGAAACAGTATCCATATTTACCTCACTGACATTCACCTTACATTTATTCAACTTTACATGCACATTCAATTTTTTCATATATATATAATATAATTTTTACCTTGAAAGGAAGCATTTTGCTGGATGATGGTGATTGTTTCTTTTGAGTGGAAATTGTAATCTATAAAAAAGTAGTACCGTAACTTTGTTTAATGCCGTCATACAATGTCTAATTCTGTCAAAGCAGCTTTATCTAATAAGTTTTATCTATTTTACAGTAAATAACCTTCAAAAGACCAGATAGTTGCTATGCCGGAGTTAGACGGCGTTACACAAAGTTACAGTACTTCAATGAAAATTATAGAAATTCCTACAGAAAGATTTATTATATTTGAAGGAAAGTAACTTTTGCAAGACTTTCTCTAGATGGTATAATTGTTGAAATTGTCATGATAATACAATGCAATATAAAAATAAAATTCTCTCAGAAACTGACTTACTTGACTGTGATAGCCACATTTACATTTTATTGTGTTCCCAAACACATCAGTTTTTCTCATGGCATTTTGCATAGGACAGCCTTTGACTTTTGCCAGTTCAATTTGTCTCTCCTTTTTGTTTGGGTGCTGGCCAGTTCCAAACGTAAACTCTCCAGCAGCAAACTTTTTGAGTCGTTCACGCCACTGCTTATCTGTTTGACCATCATGACTAATTCTTGACATCTTCTAATAGTTTTTATACTCATAATACTAAATAATAAAGATACAAAGTAGATCTTTTCAAACTTGTTTGAAAGCAATTGAAATTTTTGAGAAAGCTTCTGTTGTTAAATGAAGATAACATGCCAGACGTAACTAATCAATAAAATCGATTATGAATTAAAATTCATAACTAATCGATAGTTAATAACGTCTAAAAAATTGTGAGTATCGATTATATCGATCAGTTATCAGTTATCAATTATATTGATTAGATATCGATCTAATCGATTGTCGTCCATCGATTATATCGATTACCTATAGCCATAAGGTTGAAATAAATAAAAAGTCACATAGTGCAAACGTGTCAAGAGTTCTGATTAACAAGGCAGACTTTTTGAGGTTCATTCAGCAACCATGTTCAAGTGAATTTCAGTAATTTCATGTTTATTGGTATCCCTACCCTACAAGGCAGTACGTATGTTTATCCAAACTCTTAGAAGTTTTCAAAGTTGACTGTCAAAAAGGTGTAGCATCAATCCCTTCATTATGAAAGCACATACATAACATGAATTACAGTACAAAGTAGGTTAAAACTATAAATTTACCAACACAAAGGTTGGCTGAATGTCCAGCAGGAACATTATAAGTCATAAAAAACCCATGATTTTCTCTCCAGAAGACCAATACTTACACAAAAAACATTCATGAGTTAGAATTAAAGCCAATGAACACAATCCCAGTACAAAAGGAAGAAAATCCATCAAAAATTATTACAATTTTCACAGATAAAAAGAAGAAATTCAAGGCCTTCCAAGTATGTTTTCCAGCAAGTTCATGCGTCGCTTCGATCTCTTCGTAGAAAAATCTACCATGTTTGTTTATTTTCTCGACCAATCAGAACGAAGGAAAATTCAGAACGCTAGCCAATCAGATTCAGACCGGCAATAATCAACTTTCTTTATTCTTCTGAAATTTCAGAAATCGTCTTTTGTTTAATTCAGACCTTCTATTGTAAAAATCAGAAACAAAACAATAGTATTTCAGAAGTAAAACAATAGTAGTACTTGCGAGTCGAATCAAAATAACACAGACCATTGAGCCAATAATCCAATGGGAGGCTAAGTTCTTCCATCAAATGATAGCAACATTTAAAAGACACTTTAAG
>JAUJPO010078006.1:0-25203 GCA_032270745.1 Tiaropsis multicirrata
TAACGTGAGCGAGAGTATTACTCCAAGTGTTAACACAATAACCTAGGTGAGGATACACCAAGGCATTTATCAACAAGTGTTTAGTATTGTCATTGATCGTGGAGCTTATTCTTTTTTGTGTAACCCTAAATACGCTTTTTGCTTCACATGGCTAGCCTGTTTTTCCCATGTCAGACCCTCGTCAAAAATAACCCAAGATATTTCACATCAGATTTTAGTTTGATTTGAGCATTTTGAAAAGATATAGGTGCTAAATCTTTACACTCGCTAACTTAGGCATTATATGTGATGTTTCAATGCGATTTTAAGTACATTAAAATTAGACTGGTCTTGTACCGGTCCCGTTTTCTCTGATCTTTGAAAAAGGTTGATGGAGATGACACAAAATCCTTTTCAAAATTAAGTGGGGGATATCAAACTTTCTATGTCTTTATAGTGGCAATTTTCCAGTGGGGACGATAGCACTATGCTAACTTTTGACCTTGCGTGCGCCAGGGCTCCCGTCCATCAATCTGTGATATGAGGGTGTTAAAAATAATAAAGTTTACTTAACCACAATAAAAAACTAAAAGCTATTCCACTAAAAATACAACAAAAGAATGAGATAAGTTTAAATGAACTCACTGATAAACAACAGTATCCATCGGGAAATAGAGACGGGTGTCTCATGTCTCATGTTGTGATAAATATGTTTACATTTTTCGTGTGTCTTTGTGTTAATTCTGTCGTTTGCCTGTAAAGTAATAGACCGGTCATCGGACCGGTCCAATTTCAAAGAAAGGCCAATAGGACCGGTCAAAAGAAAAAACAACGAGCAAACTCTCTTGGTCGATCTCTGGCCGATCCCAAACAAACTAAAGGCTGGTCAAATTTATAATCAGCCAATTTGTGGCCAGTCTTTTTACAGCTCTCTTACCGGTCCAATTTTATGTACTTTAAATCGCTTAGGGAGTCACATATTAAAGGGTGGGGTTGGGTGGGAAATTTGTGGATGTAGATGTGGATCAAAGTTAAGAACATCTGAGCCTCAGTTGAAATTTACTGGTTCTTGTAAATTAAAAAGAGTGTAGACCCATAAAATGACACACAGTCGCAAAGTTAACTCATTTTACAAGCGATATTGTACCGTCAGCCGGGGTAAAATGAGATCCTCCAGTCAAACATGGGATGCCAAAACAGACGTCATTTTGCTAACCTTCCAAGATCTTGTTAATGTTGAAAACGAAAGTAGAATTAAATGCAGTTCTAGTTCACACCAAGTATACCAATCAAACAAAATTTGAGAAAACAGTAAAATCCAAGCAATTAAAAAAACTGTGGGAAAGCTGAGTCAGAGCTATGTTTACCTTCGATACTTCAAAGCTATCGTCAATATTGAAGGCAAGTTGTACAAATGAAGTTAAAACTTAGAAATACCATTCAAGTCAACTAGATAAAAAATGTATCATAATTAATGCCTTGAAAACGCAATTAAAAAAACCGTGCATTATAAAAAAACTCTGCAGACTGAGAGTCATGGCGTATGAACAAGGGTTAAAGTAATCTTCATTTAACAATGATTAAACTTTATTAGAAAAATGCTTTTTATCTTACGGTTACGCCCCAAAATGAGTAGCATATAACATATTTATTGAACGCACAAACAAATAATACAACAAATACCCCTCTTTGACTTGTTTTTGTACTTTTCAAAAAGTAAATTTAACTTTGCAAGCTCATAACTTATTAACTGCCAGGCCAAGCTTAAAAAGTTATACCTAGTTCGACTATCCTCTTTCTAAAAAAAGCAATGATATTGTTTTCAATCTGGATTTTTTTCCACAAAGTCGCCAAATGTGTGAAGTTTTGAAGAAATATCTCCTTTGGGACAGGCTGGATACTTTAAAAAATTGTCCGATTTGGCTTAGATTCAATGAATACAATAAAGTAATGACCCAGTCTTCCGGTCCAAAAATGAAAATTTTATAATAATGAAAAAAACACCCCCAGGTATTCACCCAAGGATTAAATATGCCCAAATTTCAGCCAAATCGAACAATTTTTGAGGCCTCCAGCCTGCCCCAAAGCTCATAAGCTCTTTTGAAATGAAATGATGATTTTTTTTCAGGACCAATGTGGTCATGAATTACACAGAAGTTGAATCAAAAGTCAGAGAAGCCACAAACGATGATCAATGGGGCCCACATGGGTCAGTCATGGGAGAACTGGCAAAATATACTTACACTTATGAAAACTTCCCCGAAGTTATGGGAATGTTATGGAAAAGAATGTTATTGGAAAAGAAAAATTGGAGGAGAGTTTATAAGGTATCACATAATTGAATGATATTCCCAAACATCTTGTTCAAAGTGCTAAGAGACCATTATTTTGTACTTATACGAGACCACTGACCTCTATAATACACTGGACCTTACAGGTTTTCATAGAAACTTTCCAAAATAGAAAATTTGCTGTCAAAACTGCCCTCATAGTCAAAACAGTAAAGAGCAAAATGCTGTAGATTAAGGTACAATTCCAAGATATGTTGATAAACTAGTAACTAAGGATTATATGGTAAAACTCGCCTTACCCATTCAGAGGAGGCATTAGGGAGAGACATACCATTATAAAAATGCTGACTAATTAATGTACATTTAAAAGTTTTTGATTTTGTCTGTTTTATTTTAGAGTTTGTTAGTATTGTCATATCTCTTGAAGAACGGTTCAGAAAGGGTCGTTCAAAGTGGTAGAGACCATTTATACGACATGAGACAATTAGAAAATTACCAACATATTGATGAACTAGGGAAAGACCAAGGATTAAATAGTAAGTATGATTTTTTTTGTAAAAACAATATTTTCTAATAACTTTACATGAAATGCTTTACTGACTCAGAGTTGTTTTTGAAATTTTGAATTTAAATTCGAGATTTGACACAACCTTCTTGTTATTTTTTTTGAAACTAAATAATTGATTTGAGATGTATCGCTTGGCTGTTTAAGAATTTTTTTTTTTGCGAATATGCGCTAAAGAATTTTGACGAGAACCTATTTTGGTGAGAACTTATTTTGCTGAATGACTGGCTAACACTTTTTTTAATGCTATTTTTATAGCAATTTCAACAAAAAAGATGGGTAATTTTTAGTAAAAATATATTAATTTTGACGAGAACTTATTTTGACCAACTATCACTTTTGATGGACAAATTTGCCAATTTTGCCAAAATTAGTTCTCACCAAATAATTTTAAAGGGTAGTGCTGATGAGTTACATTCTAGATGTATATGTTGACTTGTTTACAAATTACTCTTTTTTCAGTTCGACACAAAGTGAAAGAAATTTTAGATATGGTACAAGATGATTCTCGGTTGCGTGATGAACGGAAACGCGCCAAGAAAAACAAAGATAAATATGTGGGCATGTCGAATGATTTAATCGAAGACTCCTTTTATAGTAAGTATGGTGAGTTAGTCCTTGCTTTTCCATGCACAGACTAACCACTAACACCAATTAAAACACTTAAGACGTCATTAAGTAATGTATTTTACATTTTTTCGACAAAACTTAAATTTTTTTTTTTAAATAGCACCTTTGTTTATCACCAAAGACGGAACAGAAAACAATCATAACCTTAAAGGCACAAAATAAAAAGATCTTTGCCAGATTGAAATTTCTTAACAATTTGAACAAAAATTGCAAATTCTACAGATAAGATAAAATAAAATGAAAAAAAAATTGACATACCAACCAATGTTGAAGCACATAAGATAGCTTAAAGTAAAAGAAAGATGGTAAAAAGTGTTAGCAACAAAAGGAAAGTTTAGTGGATGTGTATTTATTTATTTAAACCCATGGAGATTTTGAGTTTTGATATTTCAGCTACCGTCAAACTAATAAAGTTCCTTATATCTTTCTGTTTTCTTTATTTATAATCTTTTTGCCCTTTTCCACTTAAATTCATAGTTTCTACCTATAAAAAACGTATAGAATCGTTAATTTTAAACGCAGATTGCATTGGCATTTTGATATCAAATAAAACTTAACTAACATTAATCAATTTCAAAAGTTGTGTGTCATGGAGTAACTAACAGCCTCTTTTGTAGTCTTTTCAAATTATTAACCAAAGCACAGAGAACAGGACACAAACTATTTTAGATTTTGGATTCTCCCAGTTTTATTTTTGCAGAAAGTTTGCAGAAAGTTATCGCTCTTATATAATATTCACATGCTGTTTTATCTACCCACAATTATCTACCCACAATCCTTTACTCCATAGGCGATCGTTACAATAAGGACGCCAGATCACCTCGATCGCGAGAAGATGATTTCAGACAGCCGTCCAAATTCCAACAGATTAAAGAAACATTAGACACGATACGTCCTGGTGGCAAAAGAGATTATAGTAATTACAATATTCAAGGCGCTGGCGCTAGGTTGGTCCTTTTTTTAGTTTTAAAGATAGGAACGTCACTAGCGATGCGAAAAGGTGGGGTCAAACCCATCCGATTGGGAAACCAATTTCTCGACTACTGACTTAGCCTGTACCAAACCGTATGTAGCTGACGATAATAGGTTTTTTTTTACGTTAAGAAAGATTTTTTTACGTTTAGAAAGATTTTGTGTGCAAGCGAGTTTTCAAATTTCCTGTACCAAACCGTACTTTTTATGTAGCTGAGGAAAGTAGGGTTTGTTACGTTGAGAAAAATATTGTGTGCAAGCGTGTTTCCAAATAGCCTCTACGTAGAGTGTAACATCTTCATTTTCACGTGAAAAAAAGCCAAGTCAATTCTTTTAATAAGACATTGATTTTTGGTAAATTATAATTGCTTTTAACTAAGATCTGGGGACTGGTGAACACAAGAAAATCGTCTGAACAGTGCAAACCCACGCACGGTAAAATTTTGTAAAAATCAACCCGGTGTGTGGGGGTTTGGTACAGGCTACTACTGACTAAGACACCAACCCAGTTTGGTACTGGCTACTATAGACCCATTTACTGTGACGTGATATGTTTTGGATACCTTGTTTAGCCTAAACAAAATATGCTACGAATTTTGGCAATAGAGGCATTATGCCTCTAACTTTGCTCATTTATTCCCGATTTTATTAAAAAAGACCATACAGAAAAGAAGGCTTAGGGAGAAAATCAAAACAAGCTGAGAAATTAAGAAATGGGTCTACATCCTTCCGCTTTTGTTTTTACTTTTGAAGGAACGCTTATAAAGATGAACCGGAGAACGGCGTAGAAGCAGGAGAAGAATCGGATAATGATGATTACAAATACAAATCTACTCCCAAGAATGAGTTCAAAGATGATGTCGGTGATGTCGATGACGATGATGACGATTTTCAACCAAGAAAAACTACGCCTGCCTCACCTGCCAACCGAAAAACGCCCTCCAAGAAAGTCGACCTAGGGGCGGCGGCGGGATACACCGGCAACAGCAGTAACACGACAAGCCCGTCGTCTGCAACGAATAAAAGTAATGATGCAGGGTTTGCAGACTTTTCAAGTTTTTCGTCAGGTACCAGCCAACCACTGAAGGATTCTAATGATCTGTCTGATCTAATGGGAGGTCCAATCTCTGAACCTTTGCAACCAGCCGGTGGCAGCACATCCGGAAATACTGATCTCTTTGGTGACTTTTCTGCACCGGGTAATCAGCTTTTTTTATTTTTGTTTTATTAAAACTGTATTAAATTTCAACTCCCTGGGTCTCAAAATCTTTGGAATCTTGGAATCTAACTGTTGAAAACAACAAAATGGGCCAAAAATAGCAAAAATAAAAGACTTTTCCTTGATACTAAATTTTTCTATACACGGGTAAATGGGGGATCCTATATAAAATTGGTCTGCCAAATTAAGCCCATGTCGTTCTTTAGTACAAAAGTCTCTTGAATCAAAGAGACTAATTTTTGTCTCGATGCTTCTTTCTTCAAACTCGTTTAAGAGACTTTACTACGGAAAACTTCAATCCATACCCTCATAAGATCCGAGGGGTTGAGAAAAAAATTGAAAAATTAGCCAGTGGGAAAGAGGGCGTTAGAGTATTGCAGCTTTGAATGTTTTTTTATTATTTTGATTTTATATCTTATCCAGCTTCCGCAGCACCTGTAACTCAACCACAAAGCAGTACGGGCGCAGAATTTGCCAACTTTGAATCTTTCGGATCACTCAACCAAGCGGCTGCTCCTTTGTCCGGGACTAACGATCTTCTTGGGGTAAGTCGTCCGAGAAATCGTATGTTTATTGGACACCCTAAATGATACACAGTATACCTCTTACTTTAGGCGTGCGATTTTGGCGAATTTTGGCCTTTTTTTGTTTCGCAAATTTTTCTCTTGAAAAATCACTGAAACGTTCAAAAAGTGAAATTTTAAATGAGTATGTATGTTAATTTTAGCACTGAAAAGCCTCTTTAAAGTCAATCGATAATACTGTTTATCAAATTTGATTATCTAGAATTTGTAATTTCTGAGCCATTTTTCAGCTGAAATTTCTGTTTTACTCCATTATTCTACCTCGCGAAAGTTTTTGCTCGTGAAAGTTTGTACGCCTAAAGAAGTAAAGAGGCTCTTGTTTTCCTTAATAATTTAGCTAAAAAATGGTCTTCAAACTCCATCCATGTTATGTAGATGGTTATCTTTATATTAAAATGCCAAAGCGACGTATCTTTTTGCTTGAAAAGAGTAAACGTCAAATATTTTTCATAATTGACGTCAAATATTATTTTTGCAAATAAAAGAAAGCGAACAAGAAAGACATTTGATTATTGAAGTAATCTTTCGCTGATAGTAGACATTGATCTGAGCGAGTGTTTAAAAAATGTTTATTTTGAATAAATACCAATGGGAGTTGGTCAGTAAGAACTGCCATAGAGGCTGCTGAACGTGAAAATGTTGAAAAGAAAACAGAAAAGGAGTTGCGTGAATTAATCGAATTCGAAAAATTCGAAAAGCAATTCACTCTTGAAGAACAACTCGAAAACGCAGCCCAAAAACTTAACCAAGAAAAAGAACTTAACTCCAAGAAGAAGTTTGAACTCATTTGAGAAATTAGAAGCACGATTTATTCTTCAAGAACGACTCGAACTTGAACGTGCATCTGGTCAACTGGAAAAACAAAAAGAACTGAACAAGAAACTGAGAGAGAAATTGGAACTCCAAGAATTCGAGAAATTGGAAGCACAATTTGCTCTAGAAGAACAACTCCAACTTGTTGCTCGAAAACGAGAGAAAACTGAACAAGAAACTTCAACAGAGATTGGAAGCGCAATTTGGAGCTGAGGAAAAAGTTAAAATGACATCGAAAGCAATCGAGCTAGACGAGAAATCAAATGCAAAAAGTTTTACGAACAAAGCGCTTTTGAAAAAAAGTCCCACATTCCAAAAATCAAGAGGACTTTAGTTCCTCATCGCCGCATGAAGTAAATAACAGCCACAACAAAAAACTTACGAACTTTACTGCAAAAGGTTATGCCATCTGGAGACGAGGTTTTAACATGACAGGAAGGCTTTGCACAGAGATCATGACTGGCTCTGTATAAAGGCTATACTGACTGGACCAGACTATTGGCAATAAAGTTATTGATTTTACAGTTTCCTGTAGGTCCAACCTTGACAGAAAGGCTTTCGCAAAACATCAACGAGAGGCTATGCTGTCGGGACCGGGTTATTGGCATTACGTTGAGGGTTTCGTTGAGAGCTTCTTGTAAAATCGTGAAACGTTGAAAACATAAAGAACACCAACCTCAAATTTATACTTACTTTCTTGTTTTCCTTTGTAACGCTAAGCGACGATCCCACGTGATTTCACGAGACCAATTTTCGTGAAAAGGGCAACGAAAAATTAATACGAATAATGTAACAGAATGTCAACTGTCGAAAACACTGAAAGGGAAAAAATAAGCTAAAAACTGGGCTATCAAAAATTAATAAACGGTGATCGCAGGTCTGGGGGTTGTAAAAATCGAAAAATTAACAATCGAGAGGCGCGTTTATTTGGCACCCAAGAGTACTGAGACCTGATCGTTGGGGGGGGGGGGGTCTAAATTTAGTGGGGCATCTAAAATCACAGTCGGAGCCATGCGCGGGACGATTTTACCCGTTTCCCAGACAAAACCTCCAACTCTCTTATCTTTGACTATTTTATTCGAAATCTGTTTTCTGTCTACTGTAAATGGCCTTTTCACTTTTTTTGCTTGACAAAGTCATTGTTCTCAAGATATTATGAATCGAAATCTGCAACTGATCACCAAACATATTGGATCGAACCTATTATGAGGCCTCCCAGTCACCCCAAAATTCATGCATTCACACAATTTCACGCAATCTCAATTTTCCAACATCGGAGAATAATTCACGGAAATCGGGTGAAAATCTTGTATACTTTATCTTGCTCTACTCGATATCATAAATAAATGCTCATCATTTGTGTTCCACCATTTCACACCAGCATTCAAATTCACATTCTTACTAACATGCCTCTCATTCGACCAATACTAGTAATAGCGACCTTATTTGCAGCCTATGCTCGAGATAGCTAAAAGAAATTGAGTGAAAGAATGTTTTGTAGGCAACAACATATTGCGCAAGAAAACAATCATAGTGTAGACTATGTTTTACGCAATTTCGAATTTTCTACACTTCCATTTCGCTACACTCTAGATGTTTCTTTTCACTGTTATCGGACCCCCCCCCCCCCCTTTTGTATTATATTTTACAGCAATTTTGGACCCCCTGTTATTAGGACCCCCCCATTATTCGGGTCCTTAGAGTAAGTTTTAAAAAACAAATCATTTGAAAATCATTTTGACTCTTTGTTTTAGCACATTTTTACAGGCTAGTCGACGTAGCGAGGACATAGACATAAATATCCCTTTTGTTTTTGAACGAGATTTTCACGATTTTCCGTTCTAAAACAAAGAAGATATTTATTTGCAGTCTAAGTCTACCGGCTGTAAAGACCCGTTCGTCATCGTGATTTATTTCTAATTGAGCCCATTGGAAGTTTTCCGTAGTAAAGTCTCTTAAACGAGTTTGGAGAACGAAGCATCGAGACAAATATTTGTCTCTTTCATTCAAGCAATTTTTAGAGACTTTTGTACTAAAGAACGACATGGTCTCAATTTGGCAGATGAATGATAACGTTGATTCAAATTTCAATTTGCCTATTTCATTTCCTCTAGATGACATCCGCGACACCAAGTTTGATGTCACAACCTATGCAACCGTCTGGTAACAACAACTTAATGTCGGCTCAACAACCTCAACAAAACATGTTCATGCAACCAACCAATCAAATGATGCAACCAATGCAGCAATCCACCAATCAAATGATGGCTCCCATGCAACAATCCACTAATCAAATGATGAGGCCAATGCAATCGACCAATGGAATGATGCAACCAATGAACACAATAGGCATGCAACCTCGTCCCCAAGGAATGATGACTCCACAAAAACCAATGAATCAAATGCAAGCGAACGTAAGAGAGAATTGAACTGAATGGTCGTTTCTAGTTCTTAATATATTGAGCTTTTCCAGAAATATTTCATACCCCTGATTGGTGAGGAGGTCGAACACATCAAGGGGTTCACTATGGTGAAAAATCCAGGGGGTCTATACAAATCAGGAGATAATCCAGGGGTATGCGTGAAAATGGAATATGTAGGGGACATGGGTGCTAATAATCTCAACATACAAATCTAGGGGGAGTAATTTTTGAACAATGACTTCTGCAATGCTACTGGGGGGTACGGATTTGTTCTGGAAAAGCTCATTTATATTCAACAGAAATCACAGCTTCACCCCTTGACCGTAGGAGGACTACGGCATGGTCGATGTCTAAAAAACTTTTAAGTTTGAATTGAATCCAGTGAAAAATAAGGCAATTGGCAATTTTAGTACCTTAGAATTGCCACAATTTTAACTCTGATCAAAGCGTATCACTTAGATTCGTTAGTCATGGTTTTATTTATAATTTGTTTTTGCTGCTAAGAAAGAACACATTTCTATTCTGTTTTAGTGGAAAGTGGGTTCAATTCGATATTGGTTCAATTCGAAAAATTCTCAGAACTAAGGGGTTACCTAAACCATTCCTGTGAAGTGATGGGAAAGATTGGGTCAAACTTCAAGGTTTAGGAAGCCCTGTCGTCCGTATTAATGACGATGTCGGTTTTGCTTTACGACGACGGTTTATCTGTCCGCAGTCTTTATTTTATTCTGCTAATAATTTAAGTGCTTCTTTACCAAGAAACCTACCCAAGCAGGTTTCATTTTAACATAGTCAAAAGTTTTTGTTTTTTCAGACTTCGCAGAACCAAAGTACGTTATGGGCGAACACTGGAGTGGACATCAGCCTTGATAGTTTATCACCCGGGGCATCTCGCGATAAACCCGCCCTGCCAAGTATGAACCAGATGTCTGGCGGCAACATGATGGCGCCCCAATCACCCTACGGTGCCCAACCACAACAACAAGCTTACTCTCAAAACATGAATATGATGAACCGAGGTATGGCCAACATGAATTTTAATAACGCCCAACAACAATCACCCATGCGGGGCAGGGGCGGCGCTCAACCGATGGGTGGTATGCGAATGAATATGCAACCTGGTGCAATGGGTCAAATGAATAACACGAACTTTGCTCAATTCAAAGCTAGTTAAATCATTAAATATCTAGCAAGTTTTTGTTAATCATTTTAGCTGGTTGATAGATACATTTCATCCAAAGTTTTTTACCAAATAACAAATAACTATATTTTTTGTAATTTCCTCACCACCTAATAATATCTAGGTTTTTATAATGACTAGCCGCTACTTAAAGTGAGTTTTTAAATGACTTTGATTTCGCCCAGCATTGTACGTACGTCAAAACGCAGTATTTGGAATTTTCACTTCGTCGGTGAAATTGAGATTTGAATTTTTTTTTTTATTTTGAAAAAAATACTTGCGAAACTTTTTGATTCAATTTTTCATTAACTGCAAAGGCTAATAATCGACTAGAATGGACTTTTTATTGTCTAACCCTGGTTGTATGTTGTCCTGTCACCATCACGCACGGTTTTGTGAGCCATAATTTATTTAGACTAGTAACTAGTTGTTGATTCAACACTGCACGCTACGCTAGCAACACGCTCACTACATTCGCTCTGAATACAAACCTCTCGTGGCGTAGCGTTTTTTTATAAGAATATTTTACGCCCGCGTGTATAACTTTATATTTACCGCGTTTTGTAACTCAGGAAAACGAGACACTTGCTAGTCTATAATTTATTATTAATCCTATTTGGGGGATTTTTCAACTCGATTTAGAGCAGCAGACTGAAAGCTTTAGTAAATAAAAAACTCTGCTCTGTTTTTGGGTGTTTATGTTCACTGCATTGCACTTCATGCAATTTTTTTATACAAGTTTTCATCAATTTCTTTTAGTTTTTTTCTTTTTTGGTTCATAATCGACAATAAATTTTGTAAAATTTATTTCTTTTTTATTATTTAACGGGATGAATGTAATAAACTTGGATGTAATTCTTGATATCAATGACGTAATGTTTTTCTCGGAAACATCCCAAAAAGCCGGGTGTTTGCCACTAGTTTTATTTTTTTAATATTCAAAACTAGTAGAAAACACCCTTCTTTTTAGAGCGTTTCCGTGTATAAAAGATTACGTAATGGATAATTTTCGATTTTCTGACCAATGATACTTCCAGAAACTACACCTAGAACAATAGAAGGAACAATAGTTCCTATTGTTAAAGAACAAAGAAATTTTTAAAAGCGGGCTGAGCGAAATATGTTAGATGCTTATAAACCCCCCCCCCCTCAAGGCCCATTTTAAGATGTTTTCAGTTATATTATTTCTTATAGATATTGTATGTTTATTTTGGATAATTATCTACGACGTGTCCACGTCTTTGTTTTCTATTTTACCGTGGAAAAAAGGGGCACGCAAAAATTTGTATTCTTATTATTTGAGTGCAGAATAATTAATAATATTGTAATTGTTTCCACTACTTTTTTCTATGATTGAACATTAGTCTTTTATTTTTATCAATTTATTGTAAAACTTCATCATTTACCACTAAAACCTTTCTAAATGGTCATTTGTTTTTTTTGTTAAAGGTGTATATTTCAATCACTCTGCTTGTCTATTTATTTCTATCTTTCGACTCCAGATTCTTCATAAAATTGAGAGCACGTCGTTCTTTAGTACAAAAAGACTCTTAATACCGTTTGAATAAAAGGCATTTTAAGGGATTTCTGTCATTTGGGAAATTCCCCGCTGTTTGTGGTCAAGATGATGACTCATAATGGCTTTCGAGCTCTCCAGGGCGGGTTAGTCAGGTACCAGATTATAGTTAACAATCGGGCTAGTCTAAAGTCTAAGCTTTTTTTGGCCTTTTCTTGGAGTGTAAAGAAATATTTTATAATTATACGTGATTTTCTGATCTACATTTAATTAGTATGCGCTCTGATAACCCTGATTTGTGACG
Organism: Tiaropsis multicirrata; assembly: GCA_032270745.1. NCBI lineage: Eukaryota > Metazoa > Cnidaria > Hydrozoa > Leptothecata > Tiaropsidae > Tiaropsis > Tiaropsis multicirrata. The sequence goes on from JAUJPO010078006.1 coordinate 12,477, forward strand.
CTGAAGAGTAGTTATCCTATCTTATTAGGAAATATAACTCGGCAGACTAGCTCACGCCGATGTTGTTTTGTGATTTGAACTAAAACCAAGGGGATTGAGCAATTAAGATGTGTTATAAATAATTAATGAATTTCATTCAAGTGACTAAAAAAAGGAAAATTGGATTCAAAATGGTGTCACAAATTCAAAAATTGCTCAACCATCATCAATATTTTAGTTCGAATAACAAAACAACATGTCTAATTTGAAAAAGTGATGCCTAGGATTTGGAGCTCTGCATCTGGGCGGGGCGCAAAGCATTCATTTTGTATTTTAGCCTAAAAAAAACCCTTAAAAAAATTCGCCCAGCGAAAAGGTCAGAATCAAAATTATAGTGATTTTTTTCTATTTGCCTCCCCAGAGTGTTGACAAAAAACTCCACACTATTCTGATGTGACCAGAGGAGAGGTATCGATGAAGATATTTTTTCAAGGAGGAAAAATATCTGTAGTAAACAGGTAAACAAAGTTTTCCTTCTCACCCCCGGTACTGCGAAAGTTGTGGGTAATAAGCAGGACATGAGTGATCAGCGATATTTAGCATTTTCGGGAATTATGAACCCGATGACCCCGCCCTGCCTGATAGGTGGATGGCGTTGGCGTTCGTTTCTCGGCACACAATACAAACAAGAAATTCACCGCCCAAATCTATTTACTAAAACCATGACGTCAAACATCGTGTACCGTCAATGAGTAGTTTATAAGGGGATTGTAAACAGATCCATGTTAAATGAAGGTCAGCGAAGTACGTCAGGAAGACAGACTTTGAAATTTTCAACTTTGGACGTCAGACACAAAAATCACAAAAGAAAATGACAAAAGACAAACAATCAATGTGGACAGGACAACATCAGGACAGCTGACTCTCATATCTGAAACAATTAAAAGTACATCCAAGGGTTTGTTGGTTTGGTGACACATTTTTTTTCTGATATTTTTAGCTAGATTTTTTCTTTCTGTGTTCTGGCCTAAAATAAAAACTGCTAAATTTTAAAGTTTACTCTTATTCTTCCCAAATAGTAGCTAGTTATACGTATACATAGATCACCATGTAGTAGTTTATTTGTGTCAGAATGGTTATATTCCAACTTTTTTCTTAAGACCTTTGGAAACTTAAACATCGGTCGATGTTCGGTCTCGACAGATCTATTATTTTTCGACCAAACATAGTCGTCTGGTCGATGTTCGGTCGCCATTTTTTAAACTTACTTTAAACAATTCTAATTTCATTGATTTGTGTAATTTTCATTACCCAGTGCCAGTAGAGGATGAATAGCTGAAATTTCCAAATTTTGTATGAATCACAACATTACAGTCCATTGCGGTGAAAGAAAAAATTAGATTGCTTCCTGGAAGTCGGAGCTTCTTGCAGATTTCCAATTTCATTAAAACGCAGACCTAAAGATTTTTCTATAAAAAACGAGGTTTAAAGAATTTTTCACTAACAATATTTAATCTAAATAAAATTTATTACAATAAATTTTTAGTGAATTGCTTTCAAAGTAGAAATCTCTTTCTTATTAGTGAAATTCAAAAATTTTTTTGGTCCTGATTTTATGAAAGTTTGCATGTGTGGGGTGCCGTAATTCGAGTTGTTTATTATATCTGAGATCTGATTATATCTTATTGAACTGAGAGGTTCTATTTAATTGACAAAGATATTATTCTAATAGCTGTAACTTCTAATTAAAGTATAATAATTGATATATTTTTTAATGTGTATCAAATAATTTCTCACACAAAAATAAAGCTTTACATTTTTTCCATACCCCGTCTGTAATTACACATCAGGCTCAATGATGGCGTTATTGCGGCCGTTTCCAGTGGCCTATTGTTTCTCATCTCCTGATACTTTTGTTCTTTAATGTCATGAAAAAAATAATGAGCGACCGAACAGCTCCTGAACGTTCGGTCGTTTGTTCAGTTGATTGTTCGGTCGTTTGTTCGGTCGTTTGTTCGGTCGTTTGTTCGGTCGTTTGTTCGGTCGAAAATATTTTTTTAAATATTTTATTTTGATCAACCGAACATTGACCGAACATGTTTGGGAGCAGTCCGGTCGATTGTTTGGTAGAATTTACGTTTCTATTAATTTCCTTCGACTGAACTTTCTACCTGCAAGTTCGGTCGATGCTGAGGGTCCTGGTGGTCATCGACCTTGATCCCTATGCGGGAGACCGTGGGAGACCAAGGTTCGATTCCTACTCGCGGCGGTTCACTTGGCAAGTGAATGAACCTTCGCCCGGGTCCACCCATGCCATGTGAGGGGAATTGGGTAGTCAGACCAAGGTTCCTGACTGGACGCTTAATAGCGTTAACACAGTTGCAAGAATGTAACTTAACCAAATAGATAGATAAAGGCGTTTTAAATTATGTGTGTTGTTAAAAAGACTTCTGAAAATTCTTCCACACAAAGAGTTAGGCCAAAAAAAAAAAAAAAGTCTCACTCGGGCAGTCGCAAAATATTTTTCTTTACATTTTTAGATTTTTTTATACCCTGTTTGTACTGTTTCAGGATGAATATTAAAATAGATCTACGATCAACCCTACAAACCCTATCATCGAATAAAGAACGCATTTTAAATACTAAACAAATAAAGAAAGAAAAAATCAACAATAGCCGCCGATTGTAATTAAATATTCATGGTTGACGTCATAAACATTCAAAAAATGTACTCTCGTCGTCTTCGTGTATAAAACCATCTTTTACACAAAAGACGCATTTAAAAGGAGGAAGATTTTTGTTTGTGTTAATTGCTTTAACTATAGGAGAAATCTTTTAAAAAGTTTGAAAAGTTTTTTTTTCTCGTCTCATCTAAAAAAACAAACTTTCTTTTACTGCCCGACTGACTACCCTTGGCCTTAGGGCAAGGGTGACAAAGATAGGGGTATCTAGGCAGAAAATATCAATTGAATCTCTTAGGCAGTTAAATATGCAATTTTGACCTTTCATCTTTCCACCTATTATAAAAAAATCACCAAAAAAGAAAGAGCCTTTTTTAAATGGGGGTGTCAGAATTAAGGAGGAGGTGACTGAGATAGGGCCATCTACGGTAGTACTTTATTGCATGAAAATTTTGTGGCATGAAAATTTTGCGGTTTCGCTGTCGAGTTCGAAAAACCGCAAATTAAAATGCTCAGAAAAACGTATTTGCAGCTCGACCACAAAATGTAATTTTTAGCAAAAAGATGCAAAATTTATCCAAAAAATATATTCAAAACACAGTAAAATACACTTTTTCTCTTGGAAAAGCGCAAAATTAAAATGCTGTGAAATGCTATTTTTGGCAAAAAAATGCAAAATTTTAAATGCCCACAAAATTTTCATGCCAAAAATTTTTCATGCAATAAACTATTATAATCAACTCGTACGTGTTCATTCACCTCTATGGGTTTTGGAACAACATTAAGCCTTTTTGTTTTTACACTTCTATTGAGGGCAATCATAGCTGTTAGAGTAGTTTGATTTTTGGACAGGCGTTAAGATTTGGCTGTATCTTCCTTTTAGCATGATTAAACACTTTCAAATAAAAATATATCCTAAAATGAAAGGCTAAGCTTTTCAGATATCAAAACAGAATTGTTGTAACTTTTATGAACATAAAGTTAATTGAAAGTTGATCAAAATCAAAGAAATTGTCAACAAACCTTTGGCTGGAGCACCTTCAAAAAAATTTGTTTTGATTTGAAATTTTCACTCTGTAAAACGGCATATCAGGGGGTAAAGCTAATAAAAAGTTATGGCTGAAAAACCAAATTTAGCATTAAAAAACCTGTACTTTTTTGCTCAGAACTTTCCAAAAGAAGGTTTTCACATCATGTTGTTTTTATGATGGTCCTGAAGGCTCATTAACAAATACTGCGAGTATGAGAAATTTTATGTGTGCAAGAGATTTATTTTATGTGTGCAAGAAATTCCATGTTTGCGAGAGATTTATACTGTGCACGCGAGAAATTTCAAATTCGAGGGAGAAAAAGAATTTACTACACGCAAGAAACTTTGATTTTGAAAGCAAGGTAGATACATTTAAAAATTTCCCACTTGATTGTTCTCATGCTCGCAAAGGATTCTCTCACTTACACTGTGCAGGCACAAAAGATTCTCTTGCACACACTGGTTTTTCTCGCGCGAATCGAATATTTTATCCTTCACACTGTTCCCCCACTCACCACGAATGAGCCTTCAGGGCCATTGTACGTTTTTTAATCAAACCATTTGTGGTAAGTGAAGTTAAAACTTAGAGATATAGATAATGCTGGTCTCAAATTATAACTTATCACATTTTGTGATTCACGATGTGTAAAATTTCTTCAAAAAACTTTCATTAACTTACAAGTTTAACGTAACCTCTACTACCTACCCCCATGTTTTTTTCTAGTGCATCTGAATACACAGACTTCTCTTTTACTATAAAATAATATAATATGGTCTTATTTAACTCGTTAACTTTGCACTTTGTTAAGGAACTAAGTTAACATATTTCTGACACCTTTAGCTTTATGGATCGTTGAAATGTTTATTTTGAAACATATAATATATAATGATAGAAACTGCATTTTACTTTGATGAAAATGCATAAAATTAAATAATTTTTTGAGCATGGACAAGCTAGAATTGCTCACCTCGTCTGCCTAAGAGCTGCAATTACACTTTTAAAATGCCAATTTGAACCTTGCAGCAGCTTGTCTCGGCTAGAAAATAACATACTTTTCTTGCAGTACAGCTACCAATTTGAGTTTCTGGAATTATTTTTGCTGATTTTCTAGTTTTTCTTAAAATTGTCTTTTTCATAATTAGTTGAGTTGAGGAAAATAATTGTTTACAGTTCCTGAATCATTTCACCTGTTTTGAAATTTGATTAATAGTTTCCTCTTGCTTTTCTTTAAGCATTGAGACACTCCTTCCTTAACACCTCTAAAGACTAAAGAAAAGAAAACCAATTCAATAATAAATCTTTGAATAAAGGTGATAAAAATAGGAAATAGATTTTTCATAAGAGATTGTATAAAACGTTACTGAAAAAGCTTTTACAATTCCTAACTTTATTTAGAATGATAGTAATGTGAAGGTACAATATAATTGCATCACTTTGCACAATTATTTTACTTTGATTTTTTAAACGTGCTATTAAAAAGTGACATTTGTTTTTTTAGCATGCAAGAAAAAGTTCTTTAATAAGCCTGTATAGGATCTTGTGTTAGAAATCTTTAACCACAAAAAATATTTGTCATAAAGTGTGGCATTAATGAAATTGCTCAGAAAACCATATATTTTGTTGTTTTACTGTCCAAAAGAAGCTTCCTAAACTAATTACACATTTATTAATTTGTATTGTGTTTTTCTTTATGAACAAGTCTTTCCTGTGTTGTTTAAAAAAATGCATTTTCATACATATTGGTAAAAAGGGAAAAACCCTTGTGTCATCATTCCATAATAACAAGATGTAATGATTTCTTTCCTTACATGATTAATATTATGTGCTATGTTTATGTCAGATGTATTTTTTTCTCCTCTATTTCTTCTTATTACTTACTGATTTGGTTTCAAACTTTTCTTAATAAATTAGTTAAGATCTTTACAATTTTTGACATTTTCGTTTCAGCACTCATTTATAAAAAAAATTGGAGTTTCCATTCTGGTCATCTACACGGCTTGGTTTTGATGCAAATATGTCTAAGAAATCAAGTAACCTTCATTACGACAGTGAATATCTTTTTGACGCTGAAATTTTGAAACAGTTGGATTTCACCGAGACGTCATGCTGGAAAAAGAACAATATATCCGCAAACAGTCCTGGTGAAAATTTAAAAGTACGACCACTTCATATAATGGATCACCACAAGGAGTATCCAGCTTTGATGTCAGAATTGACAATGGTCGGAGATATCAGTAATGAGAAATTCCAAACAAGATTCAAAGAAATGAAAAGCTGCTCTCAAACCTATTATATTGTTGTCATTGAGGATATTTCGTTGAATACATGCGCTGGCAGTGGCACACTGGTTATTGAGAAACATATGAATCGCAAAGTAAAACTGGTTAACAGGGGTCGTGTAGAAGACATTGTTGTGTTAGCGTCACACAGAGGTCGCCAGTTGGGTAAATTAATGCTAGAAACATTGGTACTGTTGGCAAAGAATGTAGGGTGTGATGAAATTAGTTTGGAATGCAAAGACCCCTTAATACGTTTCTATAACCAATTTGGTTTTGTTTTGCAGAAAAATGAGAATTATATGACACTTAGACATGAAAATAAAGATCATTGATTTGTTGAAACTCACGGACTCGTCGCTTTTTATTATTATTATCAGTTTTATTTCTATAATTTGTAATACTTATTTATCGGAGGTTATCGCTCATAATGTAGATTGTAGCTACATTTTTTAATCTGCAGAATTAATTTTTGCCGGGTATTTTTTTAAGACACATCAAAGTTTTAAAATAGAAGAGGTTTATAGCTGTTCAAATTTGGTCTTAATATTTTTCTTTACCCTTTTATTATGTGCCTTACCCCCATCAGAAATTGACCAAAATAGAAAATTATTTATTTTGTGGACTTTTATGATAAAGTTATATGATTTTTGTTACTCTGTTCAAATTTTTATTTTTATTTGTGTTTTGTATTTATTTTCATTAATAACCCTTTCTAATTACATACATAATTAATAATTGGTGTTTTTCTATTTGTTGTGTTGTTCTAATTTTTTATTTTGTAAATTTTTTTAGTTTAATTGATGTTTTTTTTAATTATGTTGCATTATAACATATATTTTTGACAAGCTCAAATAAATTTGAATGGTTCTAAGGTCAAAATGTTTTCATACCATTTCAATTTGGGGGAGATTCAAGTATAAATGAAAGTCGTTTTAAGTGAAATGTTTATAATCATTAACAAATTAGCTAAGTCCCAATTCTAGTTTTTTTTAACCTAGTCCTTTTTTAATCTCTGTCAATTTTCAGTTTGAAAGTGTCTTGTTAAAAAGGCAATTTTATAGGAATTTTGATGATTGATTGATAAGAAAATGGGCTGTCTAATTTCTCACAATCCTTCAAAGAGACATGTTTTAATTCTGCTTTCAATCAACCTTTTGTGATAGATAAGAACATTTCGTTTTCTCCTGCTGAAAACTTTTAGCCTGGACAAAACATTAGTTCCCTGTCTCTTATAGTATTATATGTTATGTTTATATAATCAATTTCAAAAGCCATTCTGATCTCTACCTGAAATTTCTTTTTATATCATTTACTGCTGCTTTTTGCCTTTTGTTTTTTCGTTCAATGCAATAATCAATTTTATCATTTGTCATATTTTTTCTTTGTCAAAATGGTAAGCTGCTAAAAAGTATGCAAAGAAATTTATATATCATATATTATTAATGATTGAGAAAAAAATGGATTGACCATTTTTTGTTTTCATGTTATGGAGATGTGTGTGTAGGCCTGTGCGTAGCTTGTAATGTTATGTATACATGAAATTAAAGTTAATGTTTATATCTGTCTAAAAATGTTGATCATTTGTTTAATGTTTGTCTTGTCTTTCTCTACGTTATTACAATACCGACGAAAGTTTGTTGCAGAAATTTTGTGTTTGGGTGTCACATTATCAAAGTGAGTACTTCATGTAACTGTTTTCATAGTTTTTATCCCAAAAAAGGCAGCCTAATTTTGTGTGTTTGTGATGTAAAAATGTTACATTTTCATTAAAGTGTAGTTTAAATAGTATGATATGCTTGTTTTAATATACTTTCTGATAAGATTTTTTGTATTGATTCGCGTTGAGACTCACGTCTGTAGCTTGTGACAAAAGAAATGTGGTGTTTTCAGAAACAGTGCTTACTCAGCTATACGCTGGCATTTTTATATAGTTTTATAGAGTTTTTTTGTGCCCATTCGATTGTTGGATTGTATTGATTTTATAAAGTGGTTGTGAAGTGGTTTTCACTGTTTATAGGATAACTTTTTCAGATATTATACTTGTAGTCTTGAAGCAGTCAGCTTTTTTCTGATGTAGTAAAGAATTCAAATTCTAAAAAGGGTAAATTTTCTGTTGTTTTTTTTGCTACATATTTTAACGTTATCACTAAGATCCTTTAAGGGCAAAGAAATGGTCCGGTTTTTATTTTAGCAGTTTTTATAGGCCTGTGAAAATGTTATATTTGCATTACTGATTTGTATGTAACAAAATAGGAGTCATAACAAAAGTACGTCATAACATTTCATTTTTGTGTGTTATGTAGTACCCTGTGTTGTGAAGACATTTTCTAAGAATTATAAAACGAACCTAGTCTTACTTTCAGCATTTTTCTTACTTTTGAAGCAAAAATTACCTCCCACGTTTTCTCAAGTACAGTACTTTATACTTATTCAAAGTAAAAATGTAAAAAAAAATTAGTCATCTAGAAAGCAAAGAATCCTCAAACATGAAGGTCCACAAAGTAGAATTAAAAATCTCATCTTTCTTTAATAACTGTGTCAATGTTTGTTGTTTCAGCATAAATCAAGCAATAGATAATAATACTCAATCGTGGTCACTGTTTATTGAAAATTTCGAATTACCAGTACCTTCACCATTATAAACAATATCGCCAAATATGCCAGAAGAGTCGACCACATTTGTGACAGATGCTAATATCACTGACATTGACAAACGAAAATTACCAACCAAACATTACGTAAGATATTTGTTTTCATTTCTTTAAATTTTTTTATGTTAAGGATACCTTATTGGTATTTTCGAGCGTATTAATTTTCTCGCATCAAGAAAAAGAAATTTTCGCGCGTATTAATTTTCGCGCACCAGCCAATCGTCTTCAAATTATCGGTATTAATTTTCGCGCACAAAGGCCTCCTATATATTTTTTTCTAGGCATACAAATAAAAATGAAGAAATTTTTGAAGATAAATGCCACTTTCTTTCCAAAAACAAAAAAACATGGTATTAATTTTCGCGCACTCCCTCCCTGCGCATAATTTCGGTATTAAATTTCGCGCATTTTTGGGCCTCTGCGCGAAATTGCGCGAAAATTAGTACGCGCGAAAATTAGTACCAATAAGGTAAGTCTCATGTAGCATGGAGACACTGCTATTTTACTATGATTCTGATGAAAAAGTAGCATGGTTGCACCAGTCAGTTTGAATTCCCGACAGTTGATAAAAAAACAATCAAATTTTTGCAAACTGCTTGTTTAGATTTCCTTGTTCGTATTTACTAAAAAAGAATTTTCTTAACTGATTTTTTTGAATTGGTTCATTCATATTTTCTGATCTTTTGCAAAAAGATGGTGATTTAGATACCCTAACATATGATGGAACCCGATTTTAAGGGAAACAATTTTCGCGGTCGATTTTAGCAAAAAACGGCCTGAAAAAGAGGATTTTGGGGATTTTTCGAGATTGGTTCATTAGTTTATTCTGATTTTTTGCACAAAGATATGTAGCCTTAAACCCTCGAATGTGAAGGAGTCTGATTTTTGAAGAAAAAAATTTCGCGGCCGATTTTGGCCAAAAACGGACTGAAAAAGAGGTTTTTGGGGGTTTTTCAAAATTGGTTCATTATTTTTTTCTGATTTCTTTGCACAAAGATAGGTAGCCTTAAACTCCCGAATTTGACGGAGCCCGATTTTTGATAAAAAAATTTCGCGGCCGATTTTGGCCAAAAATGGCCTGAAAAAATGGTTTTTGGGGGTTTTCTCAAAATTGGTTCATTATTTTTTTCACAAAGATGGTCATCTGGATATGATTTTTTTTAAATACGCACATTCATCAGAAAGACAAAGGTTCTCTTTCTCTGGTATAATCGGTGTAATAATTCGCCTATTAATTGAGCTGTGCTCACTCATTCATTCAAACATTCGTTCATTCTTATAGCGTTAAGGGTTTATTTCATTTTATAACCAGGTAGGTCCATAAAAGTATCACTTGTTTTAATTCGCTTGTGCGACGTCATAAACTTTTAAGACTGAGGAATTTTCAAACGCCTAATATTGTGCATTGAGAAAAAAACAACTCATGTGATATAGCTCATTTTGATCGCCTCAATCTATATTTTTCAAAAATCAATAAAAAGGTATAGCAAAGATCCTGACCTTACGTCTCCTTTAAATGGAAGTCAACACTCTCTGTCAAAATTTTGAGTACCTTCTGTATACCCCTCTGTCGTGTGTTGTTGTTTTCAGCCCTGGATATTGCCTTTGGAAGCTTGTACAGTTATGAAGTCGACTCAGACTTGTTAATGGCAAACCTCATCCCAGTTTTGGCAGCGTCTTGTATGTTTCAACTTGATGGTTTGTTGCAACATTGTGAAGATTCAATGATAGAAACTATCTGTTCGGATAACGTTTGTAAATACCACGATGCAGCAACACGCTATGACCTAATTGCTGTAAAAGATAGGTTTTGATGGTTTTGTATAATTTTTTTATGTCTAGCCCTTTTGGTCTGCTTTTATTGCCTGTATATTATTTATTTATTTATTTTCTTCTTTCTTTTTTTATAAACCTTTTTTTCATGTCTCAATTAATTATTGGGGTTATGGACTTCAAACACATTCTAATTGGCCTAAAATTTAAAGGGTGTGTCTGTTTTTCCCAATAAGAATGTATTTCAGCTGTACAGTTACCACCATAAACCCTCCTGTACAGAAGACTGTGTAAAAACCTATTTTTCACAATTTAAGGGGGCAGTGTCTGAGGTAAAAGAAAATTTTTGGTCATTATTTCTAATGCAAGTTTTTGAAATAAATTTCATGATTTATTTTCATTTTTGTTTTGTTTTTAGATGTTTCTCATGGTTAGAAAGGAATATGCTTTTATGTCGTACTTCTGTACTGGTGAAAGACCTATCAGAATCTTTATTAGAGTCCTTGTTATCATCCAACAGTTTTGTGGTGATGCAGGTCGAAATGGACATTTACAATTTCTTGAAACTCTGGTTGTATCTGCAAATTCACCGTGATTGTGACAGTGACCTGAAAGAACTGGTCATCAAAACTCAGAAATATTTTTATAGACAGAAAGAAGTGAATAATAAAGCCTTCTTGGAGAGTGAACTTGGCTTGGCCTATGCCAATATTTTTCAGTCGTTACGTTTGCAAAATATGATTACCGATGCGAAATGTATACGATTAATTGAAAAGGATGGTCTTATTCCAAAAGGTAAATAAAATTTGTCTGAAAAAATTTGACCTTAGAAATAAGTGACTCTTGTCTCTACTCCAATAGACCTTTTTATAAATTACGTCACGACCAACGAATGCCTCGTTTTCACACAATTACCAAGGTGATTATGTCTCACGAGACTCAAAATGACACATCTATCAATGGAGTCGAGTTTTGATAAGCTCCCTTGGGATTCGGTTACCACAGCGCTCAATTCAAAACGAGGCAGTCGTTATTCGTGACGCAATTTATGAAAAGGCTAATTGGATAACGTTTTTATCAAACCTTAAAGTTTACAAAATGTGTCAGTATCTTTTCTCTCAAAGAAAGATTGTAATATCTTTATGGTGTAGTTGTGTGTTGTTCTGTTTTTAAACTGCTACTAAAAAGTTTAATTGTTTTTACTGAAAATAGGCAGTGTTGTTTCAAATCAATTGAGCGCTTTGTTATTTCAACGTTTATGTATAGAAGACCTGGAGTCCTTTATGACGTATTTTATCAGCGGGTGTATAGTTTATGTATTATATTATATTCTTGCTGGGGGTTGCAGAGGTTCAACATTAAGCGCCTGAATTGTCTGAGATTTCAAAATATTTAAGCATTGTTTGATATTTTTCTTACGTGAAGTCAACTTTTAGCTTAACTCTTATTATTTCTCTAGTTTTTTTGCTCAAATAGCATGTGCATTTCTATTTCACTCAAAATAAAAGAAGAATTTTGGGGTTAAGGCCCCCTTGGAGGTGTTTTTAATAAGAAACAAGCAACACAGGATTGTTGAAAAGAGCTAATTCTATAAATTTCTAGCGGTACGTAGAAATTCTGATTGAGTGTTTGATCATAAAGAATGCAAAAATAATATTCTAATCAAAGGTATTTTATCAGCACCAGCTTTTGGGTGGTGTTTGAAAGCAAACAAAGAACCTTTTAAATCTACTTTTTCTATAAGAAACATTTAAAAAAGTTTCTTTTCCAGATCCTGTGACATGTGTGACATGTATCAAAATGAAGATTGAATAAAAAAAAAAGCAGTGCTAAATAAATTAAGAGTGGAAACTAGAAGTTAGCTTTGATGCCTTTCATTATTCTTTAATTTTCAGAACATGGAAAATAAATTAAGTTGTAGCGCAATTTACTTCATTTTTGCGAAGCGAATATGTATGAGGTGGGGGGCGTACGATTCGGCGGTATTCGGGATACGTTCATTTTTAGCTCGGGGTCACGGTATTTTTGATAAAAAGTACTCGGTAAACGGTATTTACGCTACCTCACGGTGACGGTAATTCGTCAATTTTAGCTACGGGATACGATATTTTTTATAAAAATGTTCGATATACGGTATTTCGGTAAAAATATGTAGCCATGATAAGAAAAGATTTTATGGAAAAAATTCTATGGAAAGACGACTTCGAAGAGAAAAAGTAAAAGCTTTTTACAGACTCTTTCTACGCATCCAAGTCGTGTGTACAGGGCTTTAATATCGGCTGGTTTCTATCGTTAATAAAAGTATTCAGTAAAATAAATTCAAATTGCTAATT
>JAUJPO010078007.1:0-10974 GCA_032270745.1 Tiaropsis multicirrata
GGTATAAATGTTCGAAAATAAGCTTTAAAAACTTTATAACCAATTCCGTTGGTTTTAAAATCAATAATAGGGGGATTCGAGGCTTCAACATTGTCGAAACAAAAACTTAAATGACTCGGCTGCCCAGGTGAGGAAGATTTTGCCCACCCGCGGACCAGAAACAAAAAAAATTTTAAGGATGGCCTCAACACATGTGTCATTTTCCAAAATTACACAAATGAACTTAGAAATGAAGTAGTTTTAAAACACAACCAATTTTCACATCTTTAAAATACAAATATGCAACAGTATAACATAAAACACAACGAAATACAAATAAAAATAACTAGAAAACATCCGATTTGTAATTTACTTCGTAAAAGACACCTTCATCCTCATCTGAGCTGTGGTTAGATACTGAAATTTTAATGCAGTTTTTATTTGATGGACTCTCAGCAGCTCTTATCATCAAAGGTTTCGCCCCATCTGGAGAACGGCAAGCTTTCTTTCCACATTGGGACTTTAAAACTGATTGGCAGCTGGTACACTGTTAATAACCCTATCGCAGCACATTTTCCATTTGGTTTATCACATTGACATTTGTCTTTGCAAAGATTAAATATTTGACCTTCCTTCAGCTTCTTTTCTTTGTTTTCTGTTTTCTTCTGCTCTTTCTCTGCATTTTTCTTGTTGTTTTCCTTCACTTTTTTCAAAATGTTTTTTGCTGTCATTGATCCATGAACAGAGGTTATTCTTTGATTCTGAGTTTTCTTGGGTTTTATTCTATCATAGGAAAGCATAGTGTAATTTGTGTGATTTCCCATTAAGCTGATCATGCTTTTGCGTAACACCAGACGTATCAGGTTGTATGATGAATTGCTTAATTTTATTCTCCTTGCAAAAAGACATAACATTTTCTGTGGCTGTCAGCGATAAGTACGATGGGGTGTTCTACTTTTCTCGATTCTAAAACATCATGAAGATTTTGGTACGCTAGTAGGGTCTTATGGTCTGAAACAGCATTTTCGTTCACTGACACTAAAAGGTTTTCAATATTATTTTCCGCTGATTCTGGTGCATTGTGGGAGGTTAATCCTGCACCAGAAAAGATAACTTGACACATTGCCAAATCACCTTTGAAAGAGGAAAATGGTTGAACAGTTATGCAATCCCTATTTTCCTTTATTAATTTGGAACAATCTTCACCCTTAGCACCAAGAACAAGCCACGCAAGTTTCCAGAGTTGTTGTAACTAATGAACTGCGGTGTTTCGTCATGCGCCCAGATCCTTGAAGTATCAATGTTACCTTTCCACTTTCTTGGCTCTGTTTGTACAATATCTGTCGCAATCTTAAATTGTATCAATTCCTCTGCTAGTTCGTCAATATAATATTCAACTGCCATTTGACGGATGCAATTCAATACTCTTGACACCGATACTTTGTTTACTCTCTTCTTGCCGAGACTTGGATGCTGAGCATGGATTCTTCGCCAAAATGAATGACCTTCCAACCTTCTTCTTTAGTGGAATATTTTTTGCGTTTTTGGATAATGTGGTGTGTTTTCGACCACCAGTCTTGTTAGCAGCCTTTTGCACTTGAAGAATTTTGATAATGACTTGGTTAGCTTCTTCAGTGGTCAATCCTTGACAGAATCTAAAGGTAATATGCCTTTTTAGATTACTCAGATAAGGAAGATTACAAGGGTAATATATAGAAAGGGTGGTTCTATACCTGGAGAAGCAAACAGATTTACCTGTTTTTGTTCTTAAGTTATTTGACCAGATTGTTCTTCCTGGAATGTCAATACACTTTGGTGTGAATTTCCTTGTCCAATTATGATCTCATTATTAGGTGAGTCAAGACGTGCGTTGATTGATTTTGGATCCTTGATCAGTGTGAACATGTCAGTAGAGATAGCAGCGTATCACCTACAATTATTTTGTCTGCAGTATTCCACAGCTTTCTTAAATTCTTCCGTTTTTGCGGTTGAAATTTTTGCTTCAATTTTGTCATGAGCAACGGAAAGGTGTCTTGTTCTTTTGATGTTTTTAAACTTTATTCTCATAAATGGCTTCATTTTTTTATTGCGATCACCTTGTTTACAGTTTTACAAACTTTACAACTTTTATACACACATACACTGTTTTCTTTAAAGTTGACCTGAACAACATTTTTTGTAAATTTTCAAAACATGAAATTTGTGATTTGCATTTCCCAAGTGTATTAAACTAAAATTTTTATTGTTTTGAGGCAGAATTTTTCGCGAATTTATTAAATTAAATTTATTATCGTGTGTAGTTGCTCGGAAAAGTTTAATCAATAAGTTTTCAAACAATTTCAGTTTTAATTGAATCGACGTTTCTAGTCTTCTTTTTAAAAAGTCAAACATAAACAAACCTTATCATACGATCCAAGTTGATCGACAAAACCAACATAAAAGCCTGAGAAAATAATATGTCATACATCTGTACATCTTTTGTCAAGATTTAATCATAATAATAGAAAGTAAGAAGATAGATAATAGAAAGATAAGTGGTAAAGTTACAAGAGAATCAAAACAGTAATGATATCAGTCACAATCCTATTGACAAAAGTTAGTGATAAACAGGCTTTTCCAAGAAGAAAATAGTAGGCGATCAGCAAAACAATCACGTAAAAAGAATTAACGCAAAAAATTTGGTAAATCGCTCGCCTTAATCATTTTTAGCGCGCATGATTTTAAAGAAAACGCTCCCAGTTTAGACTAGATACATACTCTATACAGATCCATTACAAGTCGAATTTAAAATTGAAACAAACTTTCCTATCTTTAGCTTTGTTTATTTTTCATAAAACCTGCAATTTGAATATTTCAATTTTTGCTTTTAACGAGATATTTAGAATGTTACAAAAAAATTATGTTCTCTTTCGCAGATCCTTTTTGATAAAGGCATCTCATTGTAAATATCTTTGGTACGCAAAATTTAAATAGCTATTAAGATTGCTTTTGAATAATAATAGTGAGCGATTTTTCGCTCACCATACGAGATTGATGAGCGCTTTAACGAGCGCTTTACCAAGCGCAAGATCGATCGCTGGCCTGTTTGTGTTTTTCAAATTATTGGGAAATTCTGGGATTTATCGGTATGTACAACTGCAAAAGCTGGAATTAGCAGGATCCCGCTAAAATTATCAGGAATTATAGAGATCATGCTACATTTATAGGGAATTATAGGGATCCCGCTAAATTCATCAGGAAAAAACAGTAATTTATTAGCGGGAAATTAGCAGTATTTTATCAGGAATTTTATTGGTGACCTTTCCACTATTTCCTGCTAAACATAATCATGCTAAATACCGGTACATACACCGATAAATATAAGTTTTTATCTGTAAGTTTACTGGGATTTATTTTGTACTCTTTTTCCCATGAAGCGTTACAAATGTTCTAAAATTTTAAACATGTAAATTACAATTTTAAATTTTAAATCTTTTATTTTGCTTAGCTAAGAACAGTTTCAAAACCTCAGATCTATACTTCTTGAAAGTCTTTCTACAAAGCCTATTTTCTATTGAAATATATACTTTGATATACAGAAAACAAACTTTGGGTTGTATGAAGTAAAGAAAATTCAAATAATTTTGTCCTAATTTTTAAGATTTTGTCCTAGAATATCCTAAAAAAGGTCTTAGAATCCTAATATTTTTAAAAAAGCTCAAATTTGGTCTCAGGGTAGGTCTGAAGTTGTCAATTTTTGTGTAATAAAGCTTGTTTTGTTGTAACGGTTTAGATTGTCCTCTACAGACCAATCTTTAGACATGACCTCTACAAAGGGACTGAGTGACAACTTGCATTTTTTTTAATATTTGGCTGCAATTTTCAAACCAAGCACTAGACAAGTCGCCTTATTTTACCACTTTTTTACTTTTAGATAAAATGCCTCTTGGAGATGTGGTATTGAATCCTGACGATCCCTTTGATAAAATTGTGTTTTTGGAGCATAGCTTGCAGCAAGAAGGATTTAACAATGGTTTTGAAAGTGGTAAACAATCAGGACAAGTTGAAGGCTTCCATACTGGTTTAGTTTATGGTAAAGAACTTGGGAAAGAAATTGGATTTTATAAAGGCTTTGTATCTTGTTATTGCAAACTTTTATCCGAAAATACTGCATCAAAACGACAACTTAATATTTTAAAACAACTTTCTGATCTACTGGATGAAATAAATTACAACAATGCTGAAGATGAAGGAATGGATAATAAAATGGCCAAAATACGAACAAAATTTAAACAGCTTTCATCAATATTAAAGGTGCCTGTCAATATCAATAAAGACCCTGCTTTGTTGAATTTTTGAGGTAAAAGAAACTTTCAAAAAAGGTATACATATAATTTTTGGTTCGTTTTTAGTCTGTTTTGGTTTGTATGTAATGGCTTATTGAAATAGGACTGAAGACTGGTACAGGACAATTTATTTTTGAAGCTTTGAAAGCCTTTTAATACAAATTTCTTTCTTTGAAAAAATAACAAATTCAGTTATTATTATTTTACCTTGAAATCGGAATTCAAGCTCATCAATGAAAGTATGAAATTTCCAAATTTTATACTGAAAGCAAACACAAATTTGTGCAATATACGAGATCAAGCAAATTTTGGTTATTCTTATAGATCTTTGACATTGACTGGATTGTCAACAGTTTAACAATGATGTTTTTTTTTTCATTTTTATGTTGATTAAGATTTCCTATTATAAAAACTGCCATGGCTCCACTGTAAACCTTTTAGACATGTCATCTTAGTTCAGAAATTTAAGATCATCTGAAAACTAATCCATAATATAGAGGTAATAGGGACATTGGTATCCCAAAATGTATGTTTTTATTAGATGTGTAACACTCCACTCATTCTCGCCAGCAATGTTTTCTTCAGTTTTGTCAATCTCTATGTTTTTTCATGAATTCCATTTAGAATTGTTCTGAATATGCAATCTCATCAGACATTTCTCATTTTTGGAAAATTATCAACAAGCAAAGTACTGCTAAGTTCAATAGCTTTATCACTGCTTCATCCCAGGTTTTAGGTGGCCCCTGAGACCAAGAAAGTGATATGATTTGAAATGCTTGTTTGCTATATGAAATATCTTTTTTCAGGGTTGCCACAATTTTTCAATGAGAAAAATCATGCCTTTTTGATCAAAAAAATATCTTTTTCCAGCTTTTACAGACTGAAAGACGTACATTTTTTTCAGCCCCTGTTCTGAAACATGCACTGTTTTTCAGCTTAACCAGTTGAAAGACTCAGCCCTAGGCTAAAAGTAGTTTTACAAAGTATTACTGCCAAAAGTCCTAATCATAATAAGACTTTCTAATTTTTATTTCTATCTATTTGGAGGATCCACCATGGTTGGATCTGACAAGAAAATTTTTGAAAATTGATGCTCGCAGATTGCCTGTCAGAGCTATAAAATATTTGATTGAAAAATGATTTTCCAGTTTTTACAGCCCTTTTACCCCTAGAAAGGTACTTATTTCCAGTTTTTCCAGCCCTATTTCTGAAAATAACTATTTTTCCAGTTTTTCCAGTCCCTGTTTTTTTTTATCAAGCAGTCAAAAATTGCTGGTTGTCATAGACAAAAAAATGCTTCGTAAAATACAAGATTACAAAGAATAAAAAAATGTTACAGTTAGCTTTATATCAGGTATCAAGGTTTTGTAAGTCGGGGTGCAAATCCCTTGTCAGATGTCAGGCAGTTTTATCTAATTATGAGGATAAATGAAAATAATGTTCTGAAAGAAATCTGCAATCATTTAGAATTTAGCCCCCACCAAAGTTTGAAAATTGTTAGGTGACCCCTAGCTTAGTAGGTGACCCTTAGTCTCAGGCTTTTTATAGGTCCCAGCTGCCCTTTGACCTGAAGCTATGTTTATTACCTCATTGTGACGTGTTGAGTGACCCAATCTACCCATGCTTTGTGCTCGTTTCCAAAGTATAATGTTGAGCTTTCAAAATGTCAGCTTCCTTCTTCTCAAGTTGTTTTAAGCCTTTTGAAGGATTCTTCTTTTGCTGGAGACCCCTTTCAGTATTTCTTTGGAATGTCTTTTACCTTTAATTTGTTAACAAGGTCAGCTTCTTGTTTGTTCTCCCACTTTTAAAAACTCATTTGAAATATTGAAAATTTCTCTGATTCTGCCTAATATCTCAGACAAGCCCTATCTTTGAAACATTTAGATGATTTTATTCTGCAGCTTTTTTTTTTATTTGTGTCTCTTTTATCACCAAAATTCTATGGTATATGGTAAAAATATTGACAATATGTTTTATTTTTATTTTTTTTCAATAAAATAAATTTATATAAAATTAGAAAATAAAAGAACAAACCGGGAACCTCGCTGAAAAAATAGGGGATAATGGAAAACGACAAGAGAGTAGGATGACAGTCGAGGGGATGAAAAATGAAAAGCAGGGACTCCCGTAAGGGAATCTCCTAGGATCAAAAGCTAGGCTAGGTTGCGGGAATCGCCAAAAAGGTAAACAAGAGAAATGAATCAAAACAGGATTGTATGATTAGCTAAAATTGAAGTGAACAAAGAGTTGGGGGATAGCTTGTCACAGGGCATGAAGAGAATAATGTTTGATTGAATTTCCCCAAAAACATTAATATTAAATACTTAAATAAATATAAAGTCGCCTAAGTAGAAATACAATGAAAAGAGGTTTGAAAAGGGGATTCCTTGCTCAACTGAGAAAATAGAAACAACAAATTGAGAAAATAAGTGAAAGAAAACCAGAAAAGGGACCTAAAACACACAGCAAAAATAGAGGGATACAAATAAAATAGCTAGAGTATGGCTAGGGTGGTAGAGAGTAGTTGAGAACACCAAGGCAACAAAGAGTAGGGATTGGGTTAGAGAATTGGGGTATACCTCCACAAGTAATGCTACTGTATGTTAAAAAACTACACTGTACTAATGTTAAAAAGAAATGCACTATGGTATAAATCTATGAAGTAAAGTTTTAAGTTCTAATCTGTTCTCATAAATTCTCATTGTCTAGTTAGTTATGTTATTATGCAGTCAGTATATTTATGTTCTTTTATTATCTAAACAGTAATAACAATAAGTATATCTCATCATCTTACAGTGAAAATTCCAAGCACTTTTTTGTGGCAGTTATACGGCCAAAAAAACAATTTTGAATTGAGTTTTAAAACTTAAAATATTTTTTTTGTGTCTCAAAAATGTCAAAAAGATGTAGATAATTGAACAAAATTAATTAATTCCTTCATTTGGATTCACTTTCGAAAGTGCTTAATTTTGTTGCATTTTAGCCTTGAAAATAAACCTTTTATAAGGTGTTCAGGGGGGGGGGGGGGGTCCTAAAGAATTTCGGCGTCTGCAACAGGCAACAGCCGCCTACGGCGATAAAACATTTGGCCATGTGTGCAAGGGGGTTCCAGGTCCCAGCACAATTCAATTCCCTCACCTGAAATATCTGAGATAAGTTCCCACCTCTTTACCTTACCGAGTCGGGCACGTTGGCCGGGCTAAAAACAGGGTCCCACCTCAAAACAGTACTTTATTAGAGGCACCCAATCCATAACTTAGTAGTTTTGGAGCATGACAATAATAACCTTTGATAAGAAAAGAGTGTGATAAAAGATGTGTAAAAGACTCCAAATCCCACCTAAATGAATAAGCCCCCAGCATAACCTTTATCCCCCACCTGAAATCCAAAAATTCCAAACTCCCAGCACAACATTTAAACCCAAATCAAAAAAAAAAACCCACCCCAGCAGAGTCGGGGGGGGGGGGAGGGGGAGGGGGGAAGGGGTGCATACTATGTTGGCCTTCGGACAAAACTTAATTTCTACTCCGTAAAAAGGCCAGTGACTAAAGTGCTTAGAATTTTGCCTGCTTACTTAGTCTTTCCTACACTAGTAGGCTCCATATGACTTTGTGATCAGTGGTATATGTTGAATGGTGTGGTATTTAATTCCTTTTCTTTCATGATTTCTGACAAAGATGTTTTGTGAAACACACTATTCTACCAATCATTACTTTGAAAACTTATCATGTTTTGTTTTGTTTATAAAAGAGGGAACTTTTTAAAAGCATTTTTTTTAACCTTTAACAAAGAGAATTTATTCGGTAGAGAAGGTGTGAAATACAAAATGCAGTAAAGTACTGATGATGACCTACTATAAAGAATGTGTATTAAAATTAAAGAATAAGAAAATAAGAAATGAATAAAAATAATAAGTTCAACAAGTTGAAATTTTGAAAATGATTGACTGGACCTGCTACAAAAGTATGTTTAATAAAAAATAAAGAATATAAGGAATAATAATCTAAAACAAATGGTTTATAAACGAATTGATATTGTGACGTCACATGTTTTTACTTACCAGGCCCCGCGCGGTTTCGGGGGCAAAAAACATAACTAAATCAATGCAAAAGTGCGTAGAAAGCACTAACAAGGCTCAGTGGATAACAAGAACATTTTAAACACACATACATATAACAGCCTTCCTTCGTCCTTTCGCCATTTTTTAATACTTGCTTGTTCTTCTTTGATCAAGGTTTCTTTTGAAAATATTTACCACTTTGCGATTGTGAGTTCTCCTTCTCAGCATCACCATCACCAATAATGAATTCAACATCATCAGCTGAGATTATAAAAATAAAGTGCTTTCAAAAATCTTGCCAAATTTGATAAGTTGACAGAAATAATTTGCATAAATCAGTCGTTGTCCTGTCGTTCATTTATTGTATATTAGAATCTCCAATATATTGGTATAATTCCTCATCGAAAATTAACAACTGTTAATTTTATGATAAGTATGAATTGGTAATTTCTTACCTGGTTCCTCAATCAACGATTTCATTAACTTTTTGTCTGAGAAATCTCCCTCTGTCTTCTTGATCTCAGCCACACGTTTGTTCACCCATTCAATACCATCCTCTCTAGAAACGTGGTCTGGTTGAGGGATGTCTTACAATTTGATGTTACCCCTTGTTTGCTCGTATATTTTCATAGAGAGTCTTATTGCCTCTCTCTGTGAAAAATACTGCACGTAATGCTTCTGTGTTGTCGACGTTCTGTTTTTCATCGTGACCCTTGCCACCGTTTCTAGCTTTTCCTCGTTATAGCCTGCGAGACTGGTGGCAACTGCGTGGCGGATCCGCGTTTGCGAACATTTATCACTCCTGAAGAAGTAAAAGTTATGAACAATAAGAATCCATGTTTTGAGTGGCATACTTCAAAACTTTTAACAGTTTTCAATCAACTGAGGAGTGTTTCCACTAAGGGCAACTAAAATGAAATAAGAAACCATTAAAAATTGCACACAACAGAAGCGAGAAAAATTTGAATACGAATCTAAAACTTTATTATTATCATATAAAAATTAGATTTCATGGTACAAAAAGAATTGTCCTGTGAGTATATCTTATAAATTGTAGCCTTTTGTAAAAAATTTAACATGCAGAAAACTGGGAAGAATGTGTTATTGCTTACTTCCCATTCATACCACTTTTGACGAAGACACTGCTTCATCCTTTAGCAACATTCGACGTAGTCATTTTGGTGTCTTCTCCTTTTTTGACTCTGCTGCTCGTGAATAATCTTCTCTTGTCCTAGGGTTGATTTTGGTCGTTAACAAGGGTTGGTCGTATAAATCTGATATAGTTCTTCAATTGGACGAAGAGATGAGTTTATCTCCATAAATTATAGACGTTTTATATACGTCGGATGTAAGTACCATGGCCGGTGCATTACTTTGGATATCTTTAGATGGTTCAGCATCGTCGACGTGTTCGAGGATCATATTGACAATGTTGGAGCTCCTTGTGACGTTGCCTTGACATATCATGAATATCAGAAAATTCCTGCAGTTACTGCATACTGGCAAGATTTTTGTTCATCTCTTTTTCTGGAGAGTTTAAAATCTCCGAGATGTTGACAGCCCAAGGAGAGCTGCCGATCGTTACAAAGTCTTCATTTGTTAAAAGATTCTGTTGTTTCCAAGAAGCTGAAAATAATTTGAAAAAAAGTTTTAGAAATTGAAATGATGTGATATTAAAAAGTAGAACGAGTAACGTTAATATACATTGAAGCAGCAATGTGGTTCATTGATTCAATTCTTAATGACTGTCCTTTGTTTGGATACATACGAGGTAAATAGTTGAGATTCAGTCACTTTAACTAAGACATGCAAAAATGACGACACTGAAATGCTAAAAGTTGCTAGTTATGGAAAATTGCATATTGAGATAATTTCAAAATTACATCCTCATACGGGTGCCGTAATAAGGGGAACATCACTTTAAAAACCAGAACAAAAGATGCGGATTGTAAAATTGAGAAAATATGTAGTATCAACAAAGGTTGAAAAGAAACTGGAACATTAAACTTACAGTAAAGCACTTGACGGGCAATGACATGTTTGTGACACCTTTTTTTCTTCGTTCGTTCGATCTCTCTAAGGGTCAAGTCTGAAAGATGCAAAGAAAAGCTAATGTTATAAGTAAATTCTCCTGTGACAAATATAAGATCGCAAATATATACCAACGAAAAGTATCAAATAAGTTTTGTTCTCTCTGGTGTGAGAATTTAAACCCAGTTTTTCTTACTTTTCAGAGGCGTAGGTGGAATAATGTTAGAAGACTCAGAATCTTCTGAGATATCTGGCACAAAGTCTTCATCATTAGGATCATCCACATCTGATGAATCTGACATTTTGTTTTTATTGCTTATATTTTTGGACCTACCTGGAGGTCCTATAAATTAACCGTTGTTAGTTCGTTCGTCCATTCGTCCGTTCGTTCGTCCGTTCGTCCGTCTGTTATGAACTTTTCTCGAGATTGGTTCATTAGTTATTTCTGATTTTTGGCTCAAAGACGCAAAATGATAAAGCCCAAAATGTGACGGAGCCCGAGTTTCGAAAAAAAATCTCATTCGGCATATTTTGGTCAAAAATGGCCTAAAAATAGGGTTTTTTGGGCTTTATGCAAAA